>CM059195.1:11813285-11975785 GCA_030323885.1 Branchipolynoe longqiensis | reverse complement strand
GTATTAAAGAAAATACAGCCTTTTAAAATTTTACTAACCCTACGTGAAATCAGCCACGCTGCCAAGTCTGCGAAATCGGCCACGCTGAAAATGGCCTTTATTCACAGATGTCGCCACTGTGGCCATTCGAAAGGTTAGTGAAAGTAGTCGGGTTCCAGTACCCATGTTTTCCACTAGGTGGCGACCTCTGTTGAAACAAAGGCCAGGGGACCAGGCTAGGTAAAGAGGTGCAGCAATATCCTGGTATTATCAAGATCGGCAATGTAAACAATGTCGTTAGCAAAATGGCCTTTTTAGTTCGAACTTCAGTCACTGCATACAGTAAATATAACCATTTTAATATTCCAAATTCTTATTGTGCATGTTAGTTGAATATTACAAAATGCTACAAAGCATGGGGGGTTTGCGATTTCCAGGGGAGGGGGTGTGCAATTTCCAGGGGTTTGTGATTTCCTGCTCCACTGGTTTATACATTCTGCCTCAGGACTCAGATCATAACATTTATTTTTCCTCTGGTGTTGCAGTAAAAAAAAACACCAACAAAATTAAATGTATCTGCGTAAACACAGGAAGACCTACGGTCTCCATTACATGCCCGAAGCTATACAACTGGTCTGATTTAGTAGTGGCCTTTGGTTAGGTAATTTAGTAGTACTAGTAGTAGTAGGAATAGTAGTAGCAGCAGCAACATGGTCATGGCGGGCCCATGTGGAGAGGGGCGCCAGCGACGTAAACAGTAGGTAATAACTGGCTGGTAACTTCTGCATGTTTATACTTGTATAATTATTACGCATCACATATATTAATATATATTTAATTAATACTTACTTTATTGGTGTGTGTGTGTGTGTGAGTGAAAAAACATGATAGCTACCCTGCACAACGATCCGAAAATGTATATTTGGTGAATTCCAATTCTCAAAATTTTTGCGCGTTTCTGAAGTGCGACTAGCGGCAGTCATTAATGGCGTTCGGTTTTGGTCCAAAAAGTCGGTTCCCCTCGTCTGCACCCAAAGTGAATGTGCGAGTGGGAATGGCTTCAATGGAACGCCTGGTTGTTAGTGGGAGTGCGCAGGCTCAGTGCTTTTTGGCTGCAGACTCTGTAGTGTAAACATCGACCGCCAGGGGCATCGCACACTTTCACCTTCACCATGTGTGTAAGCAGCGTTTGCCACCATTGCCTTCATAGAGTGTGAGTAGAAAAAAGTGTGACTGGGTGTATTCGAGTGTTGCGATGCAGTTGATGGTTTTTTTTGTACGGTCCGAAAAGAAAATATAATACCTGGTAGGATACCAAGTGAATAAGGATATTCCTGGCAAGTTTTCCTAAAAAATAAAATAGTGACTCAAGTTTGTTCAATTGCTCTTTTCAAAATAATTTAACCGTAGTAAATGAAACTATTGTTTAAATTTTAAAAACAACAACAAAGAAAACAGTCTCTGAATTTCGCAACATGGTACCAGATGGGATTTTTTTTTTCTCTTGAAGAGAATGCCCATCATGGATAAGTCTGAATAGACTTGTTTTCACCATTAGACAGTTTGTCGATAGAAAGCCCGAGCCTACACTTTTACCGACCCACAGGATTTTTAACCTCCCACACCACATAGACATGGTATGAGAGCAACCGGCCTTTGATGACACTGTAAGTTATACACAGCGGTGGACATCCAAATTGTCAGAGGTGGGGGGGGGGGGCATGGGGAATCGAACTACCAACCTTCAGATTAGGTGTCCGACCTAGAAAAAAGTCAGACACTCTAACCACTCTGCCACAGAGAACACCATGAATGAGTTGAGCGCCCACCTCCTATTTTGGTATGTTGTGGGATTGGAACTCTGGTCGAGTCAAACCAATGTCCTGACTTAAAAATGGATACTATCTAGCCTGGCATTCAGCATTAATAACTAGGATAGGGAAAGGAGCAGTGAAACGAGGAAGATCCAGTTGTTTGTGATTGAAATTTCCCCAGTTTATATAAATATACAGTATGACTCCGTTAAACCAAGCTCGGTTAAACCAAACGATCGGTTAATCCATACTTTTTTCGGCGGCCCGGCAAAATACTACCATTTATCATATAACAAATTTGGTTAAACCAAAGTCGGTTAATCCAAATTATCAGTTAATCCAAACAAAATTGTCGGACCCCATGCCACTCCGGTATGTTTAAACCAAACTTTCATGTGGTTATAAGGTCATCTGAGACCCCACTGACTTTTTTATATGATAAATGGTAGTATTTTGTTTCTGTGTGTATGTGCCTGTGTGTCTGTCTGTCTGACTGTGTTTCTCTCTCTGTATGTGTCTGTGTCCCTGTTTGTCTCGCTCTCTCTGCAAAGTCAGGTCGGGTCAGGTAAAGTCAGGTCAGATAAAGTCAAGTCAGGTAACGTCGGGTAGGGTATGGTAAAGTTGGGTATGGTAAAGTCAAGTCGAGGGGGGGGGGGGGGGGGGGGAGCGGGAAAAGGCCAAGAATCGCGATTTCGGCCAGAGCGAAAGTCGGGTACGGCCATTGAATTTGCCGATTCGTGCAGTGCCAAACTTTGATTTTATTCAAAATTAATAGGAATACAGAACAATTTGGCACAAACCTGGATGGATGCATGCATGCAATATAATAATATAATGGATACCACTACCAATTAGTGTAAGCCTGTACTAGTGGATATGACTTGCTGCTAACAGTACATGTGGGTACCACTTAGTGTACACTGTGCCAGCGGATCTAACAGGCTCATAGGAGTACACCCTGGTACCAGTTAGAGGGGATTCCTCAATCTAAAAATAACTGCACGGTTAGCTACCCTCACCACTTTTCGGGCTCTTGCATACAGCTTGACCTACTTCGCTACCCCAGCGCTAACTTTTAACACCGGGCGGGCATAACATCGCTTCATGCATATGGCCCTGCAGCTGGGGTTTCCATGACGTATTGCTGGGTGTAAAGTTGGCATAACCTTGCACCGTGATGGGTGTTGCACCACTAGGTGGCGTGTTGGCTGAGGCGGCTGGTTACCAGCGTCTGTGACTGCTTAGTGTTAACTGACTGAACACACCCCTTCCCCCAGCTTCATTGACTTAGTCTCACCAGTGAGATATATATATATATATATATATATATACTATACTATATATCTATATTATTTATATATATATATTATATACACTTATATATTATATATATATATATATATTATAATAATAAAATATTTTATTTCCACATGATCAGTGTACATACAAGTTGATATTTAAATCAGTAAGTAATGTTTCACACGAAAACTGAGAAAGCAGACATAGAATACTTATGAGGCGTTTTCCCCATTAACAAATAACAGAGATATAGACAGACAGACACTCGCTTTCAAAGAGTTGTGAGATAGTAGTTGGAATTGTAAAAGTAGAAGTTGCAGACACGGTTCCTTTGGCACCGCGGGCACGCAGCACTATGGAGCATAGTCTATGTGTGGGGAAAAGTACACGTTGCATGTGAGCACGTAGACGACGCTAGCAGCGTGCGTCGGCTCATTTTGAAAGCAATGCGGATGTTTGTTGTTTGTGTTGGTTTACATTTAGGGATCATGTGTTAAGCTGGCTGCTATAATCTACCACGATAAGGCAAACAGATGCTGAGGGAAACAGTCGCTGCCCTTTGTTGACATTATGGCTATATATTTGTCTTTCGGTCAATGCTCATAATTCTAATCGGAATATTTCCCGCAGCCGTCACCATGTAGGCACCACACGGGATGGCCGAATGAGTTGAGCGTTCGTCTCCCGTTTTGATAGCTCATGGGATTCGAACCCTGGTCGAGTGAAACTAATGACAACAATTTATACTAGTCGCTTCCTGGCCAGGCACTCAGCATTATTAGGATAAGGCAGGGCTTGGTTGGCTCAGTGTCAGGATAATGTGACTGAGTGACTGCACGTGACCAGACAATTAAACGGTAGTCTCCTGTTTTGGTAGATCGTGGGATTCGCGCACACGGGTTCGAACCCTGGTCGAGTCAAACCAATGACTTTAAAATTTATACTTGTCGTTTCCTATTTTGGCACTCCACATTATTAGGATAGGGCAAGGAGTGGTTGGCTCAGGGTCAGGATAATGTGACTGAGTGAGATATCAGGTTATAGTGCTGGCAGCCTGGTCTCCCAGTGGGGCAGCACTATAAAATCATTACTAGTGCGTACTGTCACAAGTCGGTACCCGTCCTGATATGCCCTTAGATGTTGCCAGGACGTAAAACGACCAACCAACTATATCTCTAAAACTACACGAATATCTCAATTTGCGCATTCTGTTCCTCCATTCCAGATGCCCTGTTAGCGGACCTGCAGTCGACGACGTCACACATCTCCAGCTACCAGGACACCCAGGCCCCGCCACCCCCGGCCTGCGCCCCGGGGCCGACCCTGGACGATGACCCTGCCTCCCGGGAGTGCACCCCGCCACCCTTGCCGCCGCCCCCGGCCGCCGATGTGCTCGAGGACCTGAGTGAAGAGGTTGGTTACTTCGATGAGTGGTGCCCTCTTTAAAAGTTGCATAGCCCGATTCTCGATGTCGGCGTGACGTCACAATCACGTGAGTCGACTCGCGAAGGGTAAAACAAACGCAGCATTTGTACTGCAGCTATAGAGGGTACAGACGTTCATCATACTATTGTTGTTAGCTTTATTATTAAGTCACGCTCCTACAAAAACTGAATTTGATCTGAAGCAGTGACAATTTCATTGTGCTTTTTGTTTTATTGTGCTTGCTTGCGTGTTTGCCGCTGGCTCTACTGAATAACTGATGTTGTCAGTGACTCACTCGCTTGCTCTTGCACAATTATAATACTAGTTTTATTAAGTCACGCTCCTAAGAAGTTGATCTGAAGCAGTGGAATAGTCATTGACATTGTGCTTTTTATTGGTCGTTTTTGTTTTATTAACTGCTCGCATGTGGTTACCGCGGTGACAGTGAACTTTGCCGCTCGCCTGCTGATATTCTTCAATTTTAGTACTCTCTCATTATTATTAAGTCACGCTCCTAAATAATAGAATTTGATCTGAAGCAGTGGAATATTCATTGACATTGGCATGTTGATCACGGTGACAGTGCACTTTGCCACTTACTCTGCATTTGTTTGACCATTTGTGGTGGTTGCTAAGGGGCGCGTTGTAAATATGCCCGGATGTCCGACATCGAGAATCGTTTTTGAATATTTCCTGCTTCCCTTTTTTATAGATAAATATATCAGGTTGGCCATTATAACCTGTTATTCATTGATCCGGAATAACTTTGCTGAAGAATTGCTGGTTTTTGGAGAAATTTGAGCTGAAATAACCCAAAATAATGTCGGTATGCTTGCCAAAAACTCCTATAGCTATAAGTATGACCTTGATTGTCATCTTGTGATGACCATGTGATGTGGGCTGACCTATTGATGTAGGTAGCCTGGTCCTATTGTGATGAGGGCAACACCAATGAGGTCCCGAGATTGACCTCATTGGTTAGTGGCTTCCCAGTCTAATGACTGTCTCGAAGTAGGTGTCCAATGGGATGGGGTAATAAATTCGCTGAATATTCTGTATACAGTAAAACCTCTCTAACTGACCACCTCCACAAATCGACCAAAGAAATATGTCAAAATGAACACATCTTTGACGTCCAATAGTCGATGATAAAAAAGTAATGTACTCTAGAGGCATTGTTAAATAAAGCAAGCTTTACTTTGTAAAAAAAAAAAAACAACCCTTGTTGCTTATCGGAAAGAGTAGCCGATGTGGCGCCAGCAGATTTCCTCCAAAATAATACGTCAGAATGATCATGTGTTTGACGTCCAATAGCCAACAATAAAAATCGATGTGCTCTAGAGACGTCGTTAAATAAATAAAACAAGCTTTACATTCCAGCACTTATACGAGCCCCAACAGATGCGACACCAGTACCAAGGCAGCACGCCTAGTACCCCGCCCGCCCACCAGGGGCCGCCACCCACCTCGCCGGCCTCCTTCACGGCTCCGCCGCCGCCGTCGCACCCGCCGCCGCCGGTCGGGCCGGGGCAATCTCCGGTGGCGCCGTCACCCTTACCGCCCAAGCCGGCCACCAAGCCCAAGCCGGCCCCGAAGCCGGTGTCCATGTTGACTAACAATTTGTCTGAACTTGACATGCTGCTGCAAGACCTCAGTTCGGCCCAGTTCATGGCCGAGGTAGACCGCCGCAACGCCGGTAAGTTAAGCTTTTTTGTTTCTTCATTTTGTTTGCTGGGGGTTTGGAAAATCTTATTAACCAGATGCGGTGGCTGAATGAATTGAGCGTCCGCCTCCCGTTCCTCGTAGGTTGTGGGTTTTGAACCTCCTGGGTTTGAACCCTGGCCGAGTCAGACCAATGACTTATAAATTGATTCTTGTCGCTATCTAGCCTGGTGCTCGGCATTACTAGGATAGGGCAAGGAGCAGTGGAATGAGGAAGACCAATTGTATGCGATTGAAATTTCCCCTGCTTAATCAACTAATGTACAAACAACTTTTTTTTTACGGGGCCTGGAAAGTCTTGAAACTCTATTTGCGCCATTTCAAGGCCTTGAAAAGCCTTAAATTTAACCTACTTTGGGGTAATTATTCTTGAAAAGTTGTAATTCCGTTAAACTGTCCCCACTGATTTGAATTAGTTTGAAATCGCCATTCACCATTGGTTTTTCCTGAAATCCAAATGAAAATACAGTCTTTTTATATAAAAAAAAAAACAGCCTTGAAATAGCCTTGAATTCCATATCTTCACATGTATACAGACCCTGCATAAATTAAGCCATCTGCCAGAAGCAGTAATAGGTTTTCCTTGGAATAAAATACCTCTTTCACGGGGTTTGCTGTTTTGAAGATAGAGGTGCACCTTGGTTCATATGGAACAGCGGAAATTGGGTTGGGAATAGCCATCCACTATTTTTAGATTGGGGATTTCCTTCACATTGTCGCATCTCTCTAAGCACTATCCTAGCTCCATTCCAGTGATCAGTCAGGAGAGACTATCCTTCGAGAGCATTCCACTGTCCTTCTTGTGACTGTATTATCTCCCATTATGCCCGATCCAGTTTTGTCTCTGTCTGCAATCATGCCTTACTTTTCTATTTATTTGGGTTTTTTGTTCTAGCAAAATCTGAGGTCATGTGATGTGTAGGCATATCATTACATATCTTTCCCCTTTTGTTTTGAAAGCCAACATCATGTCGAATAATGGCGCGAGTGAGTCAAGCATGCCGGTGTTGCCCAGTGTCACCGGTCCACCTGGAGACCAGTCTGTAGACAGTCTCCTCATCGAACTCGAGAACACACTTCCACGCGGCAGGTAAGTGGCATTGCATGCCTTACAGAGGAGTGGGATGTAGCTCAGTTGCTAGCGTGTCCACCGTTGAAGGTGTCGAGCATTCTATCGACCCATTTGCAGTTTGGGCTATTTTCCATTCCAACCAGTGGTCCACCACTGGTTCATCAAAAGCTGTGGTATGTGTGCTGTCCTGTCTGTGCATATAAAATACCCCTTGCTGCTTATCGGAAAGAGTAGCCTATGTGGTGGCAGCTGGTTTCCTACAAAGAAATATGTCAGAATGACCATATGTTTGACTTCCAATAGCCGATGATACAAAAATCAATGTGCTCTAGAGGTGGTGTTAAATAAAACAAGCTTTTCTTTTTGCTTCCCTGCTTAAATCTGTTTAAGAAACTACTTTTTTTTTTTAATGTAACCTTGTAAAACAACTCATGGGTACAACAGGTTAACTACAAAATCATGACCAGCATGATCCTGTAGGAGTTGGTGCACAACATGACTCCAATGTTCACAGGCAAAATGCTGGCTGATGATGTATATTTCTTTAGTACAACACAAACAATTAACTACATAAACCTATCGAATTCTATGTTACAGTAGAAATGCAAAATAATTTCTTATTTTAATTGATAGGTAAATACACTAACACAAAGTATGGTAATAGCTGGATTTTGGACTGTTTGCAATCTACAAACAGTTACAACCCATAAACAAGAATCAAGAAAACCTAATTTATTACTTTAAAACAATAAAATTCTAAAGATTTTAGTCAAATTGGAATAGTGCTGCCCAGCAGTGAAAACAAATGTTAACAGACTTATCCATCATGGGCATGGTAAATAAATTTATCACTTTAAAAAAGGAAAAAACACATCTGATCTTATTTATTATTGATTATGACAAAGTACTGCGCCACTAGCACATCTTACACACTGACCACTGTGTATGCTTCCTCGCCTTTGATGATATCGACACTGCATCAGTTTTCTGGATTAATGCAGTGTGCCTCAACCATGCCCCAGCAGGGCCAGGAGTCTGATTAGTGGCCTGCTGGGTACCAGATTCAGTATCTCGGAAGACTCGTATTGGGCGTCGATATTTGTGTATGTACTTATTGCATCAAGGTTACTTGAGATTTTGAATATAGCTTATTAAGAGTTGTGAGGTATGTATTAAAGTTTTCCTGTTATTGACTTTTAACTAAATTGGTTTGTGGTATTTAATTAACATGCATATGGCTATGGCTAGATCAGAGTATTTAGCTTTAACATATAAACCAGTTACATAGCAAAGTTTTACTTGAATATGGTATTTTCCTAAATTTTCTTTGGTAACATGAGAATAACATTGGTGTTCCTCATTCCACTGCCTCCTTGCCCCATCCTCCTAATGCCAAACTCCAGGCTAGGTATCGACAAGTACCAATTTTACGGTCATTGATTTGAGTCAGCCAGTGCTTCAAATCCCACAACCTACCAAAATGGGAGGTGAACACTCAACTCATTTGGCCAACCCGTCTATTTCTGCCGTGTATTTCTGGTTCTATTGACACATAATTGATTGTATGCTTTTACATTATATGTAAAAGCGATGGTTGAATAAAAAAAAATGTTAAACAATTCTCGCCATGAATATGGCCTATGCTGCCGACACGGTGTAAAGCAACCATCAATCAATCAATCCCACTCTGAGATCACTTTCACACCTCTATATTATGCAGTCACTAATTAAAGCATCGTGAACTTGCAGGCCGGGGATGTCCTCCCACGCGTCGATGGAGTCGATGAGCTCCCACTACGAGGCAGTTCGGCCCCGGCAGGCACAGGTGCCGTCTCACGGGGGCTCGTCGGGCCCCCGCACGCCGTTGTCTGGGGCGGGTGGGCGGCAGACCGCCTCCACGGCCACCCGCGAGCTGGATGACCTAATGGCCTCCCTCTCAGACTTCAAGGTCCGTGCACCCTAAGCCTGTTTGTTTTAAGTCATTCATTCATTCATTCATTCATTCATTCATTCATTCATTCTCATGGTAGGACAGTAACTTTTTTCCCCCACTTGCCCAATCATGTCACTGAGAACTTTACCGGTCCGAGCGAGTAAGCTAGGTGCCCCGGGCAACCGGGCAGTCCTTATTATCCTACCCTAATTTATTCATTTATTCATTCATTCATTCATTCATTCATTTTTATGTTGTACATATAGTTTATTCATTGAATAAAGTCTTTTGTCAGTGCGGTGGCACTGGTCTTCCATCCATGTCACAATTCAGTTATTTATAATATTTATTCATTCATTTATTGATTAATTCATCCATCCATATATTCATTCATTCATCCATTCATTGATTCGTTTTCCCGAGTTTTGATTTAATTAGATGTGTATTTGTGAATGAATGTATTGTCTGTTGTGGTTACTATTTTTGTTTGTTACTGTCATTCTGCATTAATTAAGCTGAAGAAACTATTTGTTTTAAAGTAAATGGTGATTTATTGGTATATGGATTTATTTAGATATGCTGGGGTTATTGCACCTTTTGGAGGTGCATTTGACTGAGGCTGGGTTGATGACACTTAGTAAGCGACTGTGTGATGGGCATTTGAATCGGGCTCGGGGAACATTTTGTTCGGGATCGTGTCACGAATCGCGATACAAGTTATGTAGATGGCTAATCAGTTTCCAAATTGATTAGCAATTGTTGCTAATAAAAAAATTCAAAACAAAATGCTCCCTGTGTGTATGTATTACACAGGGAACATTTTGTTCGGTATCGTGTCGCAAATCACGACACAAGTTATGTAGATCGCTAATCAATTTCCAAATTGATTAGCAATCGTTGCTAATTAAAAAAATTCAAAACAAAATGCTTCCTTTGTAAATAACCTGTTGGAGTGCATTTGGTCGGAGTTGGATTCCCTATACTTACAAAGTGACCTTTTTGAGATGTGTTTGGCTGGATCTGAATTCTCGATACTTAGTAAGCGACCATTTTGGATGTGTATTTGAGTGGAGCTGGATTCCAGGTCCTTAGTAAATAACCAATTACAGTTTGGGTGGAGTTTGATTCCCTATACTTACAAAGTTACCTTTTCGAGATATGTTCAGTTTGAGCTAGATTCCTGATACTTAGTAAGCGACCATTTTTGGAGATGCGTTTGGATGTGGTTGGATTCCTGGTACTTTGTAAATAACCTGTTAGAGTGTATTTGGCTGGAGTTTGATTCCCTACACTTACAAAGCAATTTTTGTTATGTATGTTTGGTTCACTATACTATAGATTCCTGATACTTAGTAGGCAAATTTGAGCTGGAAACTGGATTCCCGATACTTAATAAGCAATCTTTATGTAGGTGTTTTTGATGACGGATGGATTCCCAATCCTTAGTAAATAACTGGTTGAAATGCATTTGGCTGGAGTTTGAATCATGATACTTGATAAGCGACTGTTTTAGTGGTGTGTTTGATTAGTGTTACTTAATAAATAACCCGATGGAGTGCATTTGATGGGGGGTCGGGGGGGGGGGGGTCAGAGTCTCTGTACTTACAAAGCAACCTTTTGCAGTTCCATTTGGCATGGACTAGATTCACTATTCTTAGAAAGTGACCTTTTGAAGATCCATTTAGCTGGAACTGGATTCCCAATTCTTAGTAAGCAACCTTTTGCAGGTCCATTTGCAGGAACTGGATTCCCTATTCTTAGTAAGCAACCTATTGCAGGTCCATTTGGCAGGGACTAGATTCCCTATTCTTAATAAGCAACCTATTGCAGGTCCAATTAGCAGGGACTGAATTCCCTATTCTCAGTAAGCAACCTATTGCAAGTCCATCTGGCAGGGACTGGATTCCCTATTCTTAGTAAGCAATCTTATGAAAGTCAGTTTTGCCTTGGGCATGACTTCTGAATGCCGGGAGCGAGATTTGGAAGTATTGATTGTATGAGTACCTGAAAAATCAGAGCTGATCACAATGCATTCACTTAAAAAACAGCATCCTGGAATGCCATACACACAACCAGCTGATCGACAGTTTAAGCGACCAGCCTGGCACCAGCACTGTGAATTCCACATTGTATTGTATGGTAAGGAGGTGTGGTATGTGGCTTTGGCATATCGATGGTTAAATTGTCACAGCTTCTAGAACAGCTGCTGTTGTTTTATATGGCAGGGGTGTTGCTTCCATATTATATTCGCAGGTACACAGTGCGTACCACCTGAGTTTACAAACACTTTATTATTATTATTAAAATATATGATCTTTTATAGTGTTTTATTCCAATAGCAGATGAAAGTGGTATCCGACATTCCATCCGCTAAAAAGTCTTGCATACCACCTGAAAATCCCAAGCTAGGCCCCTGTATGGGAACATTCATTGGAAGCTTTTGGCATCTATGTTATCTAACCCCCCTCTCAGTTCGGTTATATGGGTTAGGTGGGCTATTTTTTTCTTTTTTTCCCTCCTTTTTTTTCTTTCTTTCTTCAATGTGACCGTCGCATTGTGAGATTGTTATTTTCCGTCAATCAGTCACACTCCTCGCCGGTTTGAATTAGTTTCGCTTTGTTCTGCTGCAAATTGTGCAGAAATGGACATAGGGATGGGGGAACACTGGGTGCGTTGAGAATTGACCCTGAAAAGTAGCTCTGAAATGTACATCCTTCTTTTTTTCTTTCTTTTTTTTCTTTTTGTCCTGCCCCCATGGTGTTCTGGTAATTGTGCGGGAAATGTAAATGTACTGATAGTCCTCTGACCGGACGCGGTGGCCGAATTGGTAGAGCGCAGGATTCCCGTGCGGGGGGTGGGGGGGGGGGAGATCGGGAGTTGGAATTACGGTTGAGTCAATCCATTGACTTACAAAAATTGATACTTGTCGCTTCCTAGCTTGTCGCTCTGCATTAATCAGATAGGGCAAGAACTGGTTAGCTCAGTGTCAGGATAATATGACTGAGTGGGATATCAGGTCATGGTGCTGCTGGCCTGATTTCATAGTAGGGCAAAACTATAAAGTCACCATGAGTGTGCACTGTCACAAGTCGCTACCCGTGCTGATATGACCTTATATGTTGCCAGGCCGTAGAATTCCAACAACCAACCAACCGACCGATTGTCTACTGAGTCGGTAGAGAATGGACTCTGAACAGTGATGCTGAAACGTAGATGGTTTTTGCCCTTCCCCCTTCCCCCTTACCCCTACCCTCTACCCTCTACCCCCTACCCCCTACCCCGTACCTCTTCCTGCCGACATCTCCCATGACACCAGTCCCATTCAATGGAGCAGAAAATGTACCCCAGTAACACACATGGAATAACGATCCTTGTGTTTGGCAGCTAACTTCGCGAGATATGTGCAGAAATAAAAAGTGAATTATTGTCACGATTTCACGTTATTTTATCATCAGTTCTGGGTGTGTTAACTGTTATCAAAGCCGCATAACTCGATGGAAGTATCACATTTTCACAACCAACATACACTAACCTAGATTTGATACTACATATCCAACTTAGATATTGGTTCACTCATTAAGCACTTATTGTAGTTTGGCGCCCCTGTGCTAAGCTGTCATGCTCAAAAACGGATATGCTTTGTTTGTTTGTTGGAATTTTACGTCCTGGCAACATCTAAGGTCATATCAGGATGGGTACCGACTTGCACACTCGTCGTGACTTTATAGTGCTGCCCACTGGGAAACCAGGCCATCGGCACCACAACCTGATATCCCACTCAGTCACATTATCCTGACACTGAGCTAACCAGTCCTTGCCATATCCTATTAATTAAGTATCAATTTTAAAGTCATTGGTTTGACTCGCCCGGGAACCGAACTCCCGACCTTCCGCACGCGAGGCCCACGCTCTACCGATTAGGTCACCGCGTCCGGTCAAAAATGGATAAGTAAAGCCTATAACCACCATTTCTGTTTTCATACTGAAATTATTTGTTGCATGTTTTCACATTACTTGTTTTCGCATTTCCAAAGTTACCCATTTTTAACCAAATTTACTCCAACTAAAAGCGAAGTAGACTATAATGCTGAACCTGATATATTGATATATTGATATCTTTAGCAACAACTAAATATTTTAGAAACTCAAAACCAACGGATTATTAAGTTTTAATTTGTTTAGTTCATAGCTAGGAAAGCGAGAACGGGCATGCTGCTGAGATGATTGTGCACAAACATTAACATATCGGCTCACGATGAGCAGTGTGCCAATGTACATTTCAAGTGACAGTTGTCTATTCTCCCCACCTCCACTGCTACCGCCCAACTTGCCCCCCTCAACGGTTAGGGGCGTCAATTACCTCGGCCGGTCTCTGGAGTCGAGCAATCCTTCCGGCTGTTTGAAACTGGACCGAAGTCTAGTCAGCTACGTTCATGTGTGAATAGCAAGTGACCCTCGTAACAAGTTGCTTTGTCTGTGTGATAAATGATGTCATAAAAAGCTCCAAACACAAAACAAAATAATCCTCAGGGTCTGAGTGATTGCGATAAGGGACATTAAGAGCCATCTCATCCTCCTGTACTTAAGTTTCCTTGCGGTTTATGCTTAAGAAGCTAAGAGTTTTTGCTTTATTTGTTTTGGTACATTGATTAAGCAATTTCAGTTTTAATTTCACTTCACCTTTTATGCTTTCAACCAAATTCCAAACACAGTATCTACTATAAGCACCATCTAGCCACCCCAACCCCATCCTGTTATGACCTCAATGCTACCAGGATGTAAAACCCCAAGAAACAAACCAAATCTAGCCATCTATCTCACTTCCTCTTAGAATACAAGGTACCTTCCGGTCTGCACACCATGCTCGGAACATGTATGTCACCGTTTGACATTGAGAGGAACATACAGGGGGGGTAAACTAATTATATTTGCACCACCGGTAAGGGTTTATACTAAAGGGAATAGCCGAATGAGTTGAACCTCCCGCTTCGTCTGTGTCAGGTCATAGGTTGGAAACCTGGCCGAGTCAAAGTAATGACTTAAAAATGTATGCTTATGGTTCCTTAGCCTGGCGCTCAACATTGTTAGGATATGGCAAAGAGCAGTGGAATGAGGAAGACTAAGGTTTTGGGGGGCAATTGAAATTTCCCTTGCTTAATAACCAAATGTAACACACACAAATAACTTAGCATAAACACAGTCATACATACGTACATACATACATACATACATACATACATACATACATACATACATACATACATACATACATACATACATACATACATACATACATACATACATACATACATACATACATACATACATAGTTATAAACATACATACATACATGTATTTATGTATAGATGCATGTATACATACATGCAATGCATGCAAGCACATATATGTCTGTATACATATATACACTTACAATTTAAATGCATACACACATATATACATCAATACATATATATTTATATATTATATCATTTCACTGTACACATCCTGTATTTGCACTGTTTCTTCCTGTCTGTCTGATAGCTATCAGTACCAGACATCTGAGGTGATATCTCCACCCGTATACCATTCACTACGTGTTACCTTTTTTGTTTCTTTTTATTCACTCCCCTAATGCACATAGGGAGGCACCATGTCATTCCCTTCTGTATACATCGCCATCTTCACCACCACCACCACCACCACCACCACCACCACCACCACCACTACTGTACATGCATGTGTATACCCCAACATGAACCCACCTTTCTACATGTTTCCATCACAGTTTTGTGCTTAGGCCCACTACCCCCGCGAACCCTACACTCATACGCCACTGCGCAATCAATTCACTCTTCCCCTCTTCCTCTTCCTCTTCCTCTTTCCCTCTCTATCTCCTTATCTCCCCCTCCCTCTCCTCTCCTTCCCTCCTCTCCTCTCTCCCTCTCCCCATTCCGCCCAGGTCAATGATAAAAAGCCCCTACTACCCAATCCTATCCGTAATCACTCTTTTCCCCTTTCATTCGCTTGTACTCTCCTTTGTGCTTTCATTGTCCTCTTACCTCTTGTCCCAGCCTTTCCGTTCATTCCATCCTGCCCATTCCTTTTCATGACTTTTTTCTAGTTCCTTTGTTACCCATACCTCCCTCTCCTCTCCCTTTCCCTCTCCTCTCCCTTTCCCTCTCCTCTCCCTTTCTCTCTCCTCCCTTCCCCTCCTTCCTACCATATACTTTCCTCTTCTGTTTCCTCAGCTAGCCGGTTCCTCCATCCCCTGACCTCCCCGTCCAGTCCCCTCCCCCTCCCCTCCCCTCCCCTTCCCTTCCCTTACATTCCCTAACCTTCCCTTCCCCTCTCAACCACTCTCTCCTCTCCCTTTCTCTCTCCTCTCCTCTCATATCCCGTCCATACACCTCTCGATCCCGGCACACCTCCACTCCCCCCTGCCTCCCCTCCCCCTTCCTCCATGTGTTGTCACACACCTGTCGTCCCGTCTTTCAGGTGTCGGGCCAGCAGGTGCCCCAAGTGCAGCAGTTTGGAGCCTCGCCCTACGCCCAGCCCCACAAACTCCAGCAGCCTCAAGTAAGGCCCGCACCAGCACACTTCCGCTTCCTGTCATTTTCAGCGCCGTCCTAGCATCATCCTGGTCACATGGGTCACGTGCCCCTGTGGCAAGAGGTGCCATCCAGCTGTCCCGTCATTAGACTGGAATCTTTGGGTTGCAATTAATTTTCATTTCCATCACAAAATGTCACGCCAAACACAATTATAAAAGACATTCCTTAATATACTTTGCCTTTTTATATTTGCAACAACAACAACAAAAGAAAGAAAAGAACACAATTGTTCCAATATGGTATTTTTCCCACTGGAGTATTTTTATTTCTTTTAAATTTTAAATAAAAAACAAATTGTTTCCCATGCAAAATAGAAAATATGCAGGGTCCGTATGGGGCCTGAGAATTCTTGAACTTCATTTGTCCCATTTAAAGGCCTTGAATTTAAACTCTTTTGGGTAATTAGTCTTGAAAAGCCTTAAATTCCATTGAACTGTCCCCACTGATCTAAATTAGTCTGAAATTGCCATTCGCCATTGTTGTCTTTTTCTTAAATCTGAATGAAAACAGTTTTGAATTCCTTTCAAAAACAGCCTTGAAATGGCCTTGAATTACACATCTTTACACATGTACAGACCCTGAATACATTATAAAGGAAGAGTACGCAAGTGTGAATGGTAGGACGCGAGCACTTAACAAAGTATAAAGAGTCAAACCTGCTTAATATCGGCACATCCTTGTAAATTGGAGATTTCAGATTCATTCCTAGGTATATGTCAGAAACAGGCCCCTTTTCACAGCAGGGTTAAATTAGGATAGGACGTGATGTGTGTTTTCTCTCCTCATTTGTTTCCCCCCTTTTTTCTCCTTTTAGTTTGTTAATTTCTGTCTGGGGGGGGGGGGGGTATTTACTACTTAGGGTTCTTCAATTCATGGCACCTCTGTGACAGCTCATGTGGCATCTTTACTTGTAGTTTAATCCTGTTATTAACTGTCATAAAGGCAGGCAGTGATTTACTAAACTCATTAACATAGTCTGCATGGTAGAATCTTAATATAGTAGACACACTGGAGGAAGTAGAGGAGGTTTACTCTTTGTTTCTTTCATGGTGTGCTAGATAATTGGAAGGTAGATATAACTAGAGTTCTATCAAATTTCTGACAGGAAGCATTTGATCTTAGTGGTGCTCTTATTACCTTCTGTATTCTTGCGGGTTAACTCCCATGTATGGGTTAACGCCCACCCCCCCACTTGGCCAATATTTTGTAAATGCCAACCCCTTAAATTCCCATGTGTGGGTAAATGCCCCCCCGCCCCCGCCACTTCTGCGATTTGCAAATTTAACCGCCCATGGCGTTAGCCCGCGAGAATACAGTACTTTGCCTTAAGACCTCACTCTTGCAGGTACCCAACTCATCATTGTACAGTGTGAAGCATGAATACTTTTTTCAGGTCCTAGACTGTATTGCCTCTTGTAATTTTAACTATCTTGTGAGTTATATTTTGCTAATATTTTAACCAAATTTATCCACTTGTGTCTCCGAAATCAAGTTTTCTGTCTTTTGACACCTATTTGATTATTTCAAATTTTACGTGGATGTTAATCTAAAGAGAGAAATGTGCTGAGTACATTTGTTCATGAAAAAAAAGTGATAGTATATATTCTAAGTTGTCACCGTGAATATGGCCTTTGCTGCTGCACGGTATTAAATCAGCAGCAATCAATCAATTATGTAAGCTTTAGAATTAAACTGACAAATATTTCTTTCTGTTTATTATTTCCGCCTATTAATAAGTTGCTTTGGGCATATATTAAATCAGCAGCAATCAATCAATTATTTAAGCTTTAGAATTAAACTGACAAATATTTCTCTCTATTTATTATTTCCGCCTATTAATAATTTGCTTTGGGCATATATATTTTTAATGATCAAGATCGTTATTAAATATATACAGATCAAATTGTAAATACATAACACAAAACTCAAACTATTTGATATATTTAATCTTAAGTTGTTTGTCACTAACTAGTTCTTAATACTATGCTTTGTGGATGGTGGGAAGAGGGTGGAGACTTTTAATTGAAGGGTGCTTAGTATCTTTAATAATAGTAATAATAATAATAATGAATCTGTTGTTCATTATGTCACAGGCTACCCAGTTTCGGTCATTATACATGTCCCTTTGCTGCTGTGTCTGCCTTAACCCATTATGGATTGCTGTCAACCCTCTTGCTCTAGTTCCACCAATGCTTATTTATTGTAATTGATCAATCCAATTTTAACTGGGTTACTCGGCGGGTGAATTCCACACTACAATTGTCGGATAGGAAGTCATCGAAGCACTATCTGCATATACAGCCATAAACTGGTTTAATTTTCATTGACTGTTTCCACAGGCTTCCCCTGTCGGTCGGGAGTTCGAATCCCAGCTGAGTTAAACCAATGCACTTTAAAGTCACCATGAGTGCGCACTATCACAAGTCGGTACCAGTCCTGATATGACCTTAGATGTTGTTAGGACGTAAAACAACAACAAACAAACTGTAATGCTTACCCGGGATATTTCGCTCCCCCCCCCCCCTCTCCACCTTTCACCTCTCACTCTCTCACTCTCTCACTCTCACTTTCTCACTCTCTCACCCTCTCACCTTCTCCCCCCAACTCCCACTCTCCCTCTGTCCGCCCAGTCATTAGTTGCATATCGTTGGAATGTTAGTAAACCTACTGTCAACTGTCACTAATATACTTCGTTGTGTATCCCCGGTTTTGCGTTTATTTATTCTTTAAAAAAAAGAAAAATTAACCCAATCTGATGCGTTGACATCCCCATAGGGGGTGATCTGCTGGTCTGTATACCAAAAGAATTTTCATCTAGAATGTTATTTACCCTGACCACAAATTATATGATTGTGACTTTGTTTAATTCATGGTTGTCTATTGAAACATAATTGATTCTATTCTTTTACATTATATGTAAAAGCGCTGGTTGAATATCAAATTTTAAAGAATTCTCACCCGGAATATGGCCTATTCTGCCGACATGGCGTGAAGAAACCACCAATCAGTCAATCAATCCTGACTGACTAGTTGGGGTAAAATAATAGGAACCTTTATGCTGCATTAGGGGGCTTTTTTGGGGGGTGGCGGCGGGGGGGTGGGGGGTTGATGCTGATTTGTATAAAGGCATATCACAAAATATTTGTAATCTCCTTTTACGCTTATCTAGGCACTTTGCATCCTTTGCATTCTGTTTTACTAATGAGTCATCAGTTATGGTCATTATCAGTTGGCAGCTAATCGAGATGATTGGCATGCTAAATGAACACGACCAGCTATTTAGATTTTGAAGCTAATTGCAGTGTTTCTAAATAAATAAAAAATTTAAAGTATGAAATAGGAAATGGAGCATACCATCATACAAAGTTTGTCGATTAATTCCTTCATATTAGATGTTACACTTACATGATGTGATGCCTTGTTCAAGAATTCCATGTTAGGCCTTTTAATAGAAAGGCTGTATTACAAGTAGTAACAGGGCCCTCCAAAAGAGTTATGGAAGTATTATTTATATATATATCTGGCGGGGGTTGGCTACTAGTTTACTGCCACCTGCTGATCCTTCTAACAGGCAAAAGTCAGCATAGTCTAGACTGCCACCATGTGGTAGTGGGGCTCATTACTGACGACTACACTATAATAAAGTCAGTCAAATGGAATTTATAACATATATATAATGTAAAGTCTCCACAATTAATTATAGAAAGTATATATATATTTATATGCAATTATTTATCAAAAGAAAAAAAGTATATATATATATTTATCTATTTTTTATAATTAATTGTGAAGATTAAGTTGTTAAAATTATTTATCTGTATTATTAAACCTATAGATGTTTTTTTTTTTTTAAAGAATTAATCTATTCCTCACCATGTATACTGCTATTATACCATAGTTTGGCAATTGGATCAGTTTCTTCAGACATGTGACACTGCTGGCTTGGGCTTGGACTTGAACTTGGAATCGGAGCATTGCAACTGTCCAGAAGTCATCTTTTACAGCATTACATGTTCCCTTACCTAATTAGTCTCCTTGGATACTGATGCTTAACTCTGAGCTGTGTTGCAGGTATCAGGGCAGCCACAGCTTCAACATGTCGGTGAACCGCCTTACGCGCAGCCGCACAAACTCATCAACAAGAATGCAATGCAGATGGCATCACAGCCTCCTCCTGCCAGCAATGCCTCCATGGTAAGCAGCCATCCATTCAAGTGTGCAAACATGATTGTTTTGTGTCTGGTGCACCTAGAAAAATGTCGCCTTCCATTGAAGAACATGCCAACATTAAACTGAGCTTTCGGTGAAAATAGGCTAAGTAATAAATGGGTGCTTCGGCAGATATAAGCGTTACATGTGTATAAATTGCATAGACAGAATATGGGGTTAGAAAAACCGTCTATCCGAGTTTGTTGAGAATATTACGTGAATTCATTTTTAAAGTCGCACTGAGATGACAAACAAACTCGGAATGTAATGCATGAATTATGTCATGGGTAAGATTCCCTCATCACATGACCTAATATGGTTAACCACATGACTAAATATGGTTCCCCACACACTGATGAACACTGGGGAACTCCTTTAGGTTGAACTTGCACACTAACCATTGTGACACTCTCCCTTCACATATTCAGTTAAATACAAACTGAAAAGTTTTGCTTGGAGAGCATTTGTCGGCATACAGTTTCAGTGGCCTATACCGGATCCCTTTAACACCATGTCAGCAGCAATGGCCATTTTCACGGCATGTCTAATGAAAGCATTAATATGCTGGGTGAGACACGGTGTGTGGTTCAGCAATACGGGTATTCCAAGTTCTGCTGGTAGTCCAGGCAGGACCGAAGCCGCAACTTCACACATTGAGTCACAGTTTCCTCTTACACAGTAGATGAAGGATTCACCCCGTACTTGCAGTAGGGGTGAAAAGCAACCCATTAGGAAAAGTTGGGTACGGCTGGGTAAATGAAATGAGCAGATAAATTCTTTATTTAAGAAACAAAATATATGTCTTCATATTTACCCCACTACTTTTGAGTTGAAAAATATAATAAAACATGTAGTTTAATGAACTTCAAAAGTGAAATTGACAGCATTCTATCGTCGCTGTCTTGTCTTTTTTGCATTCTCTTCCATTTCAAGAACTCTGCCCCGATATAGGTCGCCTTTTGATATTCCATTTCCTGTTCCATACTAAAGCAATTTTCGCCCTTATTTGGACTACATTATCATTCACCCTCACTGCAAGTACGGGGTGGATCTTTTATCTACTTACTCAGAAGAAGTTAGGGGAGGCACCACTCCCCCGCCCAGTCCTTCACTATAGACCTTATATGTTAAGCACACTTTGCACCTACAACCACACTCCTCGTGATTACAAAATTGTGTAAGATTCTTGCCATACATTTGTGTCTAGTGTACATTGCAGTGAAATTATCTTCGCAAATATTTTACACTAGATTAAATACCCCCCACCCCCCCGCACCTTCTGCCACGTAAGCTGAAGCTGTGCCTCTGCGTACTGGGTCATAGCTTCGGTCCTCCCTGATGGACCAGCGTAACTCAGAATACATGTATACATAAGGAAGCCAGCATGTAGAAAGCGCGTACAAATCGATGCAAAATAAATATGCATGAGGTACAATCTTCATGGGCGTAATCGATTAACACGACCCGGGCGATTTGGGTCACCCGAGTTGCTAGAATTTCAAATCGAACACCACTAGTGGACTTGACAAAAACATGTGCCATGTGCAAAACAACCCGACCCCAGTAACCCACCTCTTGGCTGGGGTTTGCTAGGAACGATGATGTCACATTTGTGCTGGTACCGTCCTGCAGGATAATAGCTACCAGTACCAGTCCTACATGTTTTTTGTTGGTAATAACACAGGTTATTGAAATGGAAATATAACTAAACTATGCAATCATGAAATACTTTAAATCCTAATTTGCTGTAGTTATATCGGTTATTTAAATAAAAAAATTAAAAAGTTTTGGATTAAGCCACCATTTTTTTCCACCCAGAGCGTGGAGAAGCATATTCAATTATTCGACCCGAATCTGTAGGATGTGCGCATGTGCCAAAACGTTGCTCGGGTGACCCCGAGTTGATTAATCGATTACGCCCCATAAGACAACGATGTGACTGGCCTCAAGGGTGGCGCCATCTAGCGTGTGACACTGGGATATTGGATCATGGGTAGCGCCATTTAGCGTGTGTGGCGAGCACCGGTACATAATATATTACACAGGTGCCAGAATTGCGAAGCAGTGCTGCCCATCAACAAACATAATTGTGGAATCCCATAATTGACTGGTCTCGTTAGTGTAGCAAACTAAGAAAAGCTACCAGTGCAAAATAGTTCATCTGTGTGGGTTGTGTACAGTCTTGTCTTTAGTTCCTCCGTTATCCCAGTTGTCCCATTATGCACAAATTCTATTAATATACATATAATAAGCAAGGTGGTAAAGCTTGTTTGTATTCTTGAAAGATATAATAACAGATTTCTAGAAAATGTAAAATGAACGCCCTATTTTCATGCTTCTGGGTAAGGTCCTTTCTAAGTTTCTTTTGTTCTGTGTGTGCTCGGTATGATGAACTAGTTTCTGTTCCGCCTGGGGAATAAGGAGGTAACGCCACAGTTGCTTCAAACGTCAAGGTCTTCCCCCAGTTTATTCTACGGTGGTGAGAATAGAAGTGACCTATCGCTACCCAGCCAGGTCATGGGTAACCTCCTGTGGGGGGTGGCAACAAGCTGTGAGTGGAATGGTCCTGTGAGCATGCTGCCGATACTTCTTACTGATAAGGGTCAGCGCAGTCCAAGACCGCCACTAAGTGGTAGTGGGGCTCATTACAGACTACAACAATTAACCTTTTTTTTCTCATAAATGTGACTTCATAACAATTTTATTTGAAATTATTCTTGTGCATAGCCAAACCTTGACTATTCGCTACTGAATTTGGTGGATATGACTGAGTGTTTTGGGATTCGGTGGAGATGGGTTGTGAGTGCTGGGGTTGAGTTGCATTTTATTTAACCCCAAACATGTAGTACGGTAACTTATGACTTCCTCAAGGGGTGATCGTCCAGACAAGCAACCAATGTTGCATTAAATTAAAGTTCATACTTATGCAAAATACATTGTTTCAACAAATCAGCATTTGAAATCTTTCCCTAGAATCAGATATATCCTTGTATGTATACATATATGTAAGCATTTCACATGTATATGGGGTGTAAATAATTTTGGTCATTTATGCATGTTGCTTTTAATTCTTTGAAATAATATACAGTAAAACCTCTCTAAATCGACCGACCATGGGAAACGACTCTAAATGGTCCATTTAGGAAGGTGGTCGGTTTAGAGATTTGTTTAATTATTACAATGGTATTATATGGGCGATCGTTTGGGACCCAAATAAAGCGATCGATATATAGGAGTGGTCGATCTGTGGAGGTGGTTGGTTATAGGGGTTTTACTGTATTTTGAATTGTGTACTTTTAATATATATTTTGTTATAATTAAATCCTTTTTTATTGGTAATTTAATTTTGTTGTTATTGCCTGCGGATAGGCATCCGTGTGCTTTGTTTTTATTGAGTAGAAATGCAGTACATTATCTGACTGGTTGTCACATTGATCATGCCGTCACTTTAAACCTTTCAGGTCAGCACACTTAGGCACTCCCAAGTGAAAGCGACTAGTGCCTTCATCCACTATGACCGGGGAACTCAGTATCCAAAAAACCAACATGTAATTTGACAATTTGACTAGGTTTGACTAATTTTAGTGTAGGATTTAGAGGCATAGTAGCAGCAATGCAATAGAGTGTTTCTGGATCCTAAATTATTGTAGGCCGTGAGGCAAAAGTCTGAAAGTCTGAGTTGTTCCAACTTGAACAGCATTTTATTTTTTTAATTATTTTTGTAAATATGTTTATTCTGCGGAATAATTTCTTTTGTCAGCGCTGAAGCACTGGTCTTCTATTTTCTTTCGTTGTTTTGGTTAGTTTTTCCATTTAGATTGTTGTTGTTTTACGTCCTAGCAACATCTAAGGTCATATCATTTAGAAGGGTCTTCATTAAGATTCTTGTTGAAAGTCATGCATCTCATTTTCAGATAGACCACTGTTTTGCTTAGATCATTGAATATACCGTTATGTTCTAATGTAACTTCAAATATCCCATTTGTTGATTATATTTGAGAACAGATCTATGAAATTAAAAATGTTGGACTAAGATGAGCAATCTTTCACAGATAAGGTCCTTTTGAGATTTGTTCTTTTTTTAGGTTTAAGATGACAACAATTACCCATGATAGTTTCGCCTTGTAATCCTTACTTTTAAACCATCTATTGAATTCAATTTTCAGATTAATATTTCAAGATGAAAACAATTCTGATTAAGGGATGAGATAAATTGAACTAGGCTATTGAACTTTGACATTGTCTTTGTGATTTTGGGGGGGTTATTTAGTCCAAATACGGGAACCTTGGTCGTAATGCGAAGCATTTCGTTTGATGCGAGGGGAGGGAGAGCGACTCACCCGGCCCTGAGCGACTCACCCCCCCTCCTGCCACTGCTCACCTCCCCCCGCCCCTGAGCGACTCACCCCCGCCACTGCTCACCTCCCCCCGGCCCTGAGCGACTCACCCCCCTCCTGCCTCTGCTCACTTCCCCCCTTATAAGGCCGCCCGCCGGCCTCCCTCAGGCACTCAGCCTCCAGCCCCCTTCCAGCTCTCTGCCCCTTCTTGCCCGAGGCGTCACAATAAACGCCTCAGTTTTCCCACCTCTGCCTCTGTTCTTCCTTCTCGCGCATCTAATTCTAATTGAGTTAGCCGTTAGGAAGATGAGGGGTACAAATAAAATAACTGATGCCTTGAAGTTGGAACGATAAAAAATGTAAGTGGGGGATGGGTGCCTCATGGCTGGTTCAGATTTGGGATGGCCGAATGAGTTAGAGCACCCGTCTCCCATGCTGGTAGGTCGTGGGTTCGAGTCCCGGTCGAGTCAAACCAATGACTTTAAAATTGATACTTGTCGCATTATTAGGATAGGGCAAGGACTGCTGTGCTCAGTGTCAGGATAATGTGACTGAGTGGGATACCAGGTCATGGTGCCGGCGGCCTGGTTTCCCAGTGGGACAGCACTATAAAGTCGCCATGAGTGCGCACTGTCACAAGTCGGTACCCGTCCTGATATGACCTTAGATGTTGCTAGGACGTAAAACAACAAACAAACAATATGTTTGTAGCTATAATATATATTGGAGGAAAATAATAACAATGATATAATTAATATTACCAATAATCTTAATTCTATGGAGTCCAACATAATTAACGAGTAGGAGGGGATAAGTTAAGTTTATGCAAATCTGTTTCATTGTAGAGAGGTTAGTTTAGAGTTGGATGGTCCGATAGTTTCGAGTTTCTGTCATTTTCTGAGATAAATATATTTGGTTGGTAGTTATAATCTACCTTGAAGTAACTTTTATTTTATTTTAAATGGCTAACTTTTGAGATATTTGAAATGCAAACCTGCAAAATCAATGTTGGCAAGCACAGCAACATCATAGGCTTCTGCAGTAACATATTGTAACAAATTGCTTCAATATTCCTTTCTATGTGGTGGCAAATGTTTAATAAGTGCATCAGTATTTAAGTTAGATATGTAGAACCAAATCTAGATTATCGTTTTGGTTTTGAAAATTTGAAGTTTTCATCGGACTGTGCCGCTTTAAGTTCATGCAAGTCTGTTTCATTTTAGATAGATTAGTTGTTTTGGTTTTTGGTTTTTTAAATGTTTGCAGAAATAAACCATAGAAATAGAAAGTTAGCAGATTGGCTAGGGACTTGAGTTTTGAACGCAATACAATAGTGATTTGCTGCGCACGGGCACGGAGCTGTCGGTTTTGTGGATATTGAGTTTAGAAGGACCCTAGGTCGGTATTCATATTGGCTTGGAATTCCCAGCCTTCAGTCCCCAGCACCAAAGACCCTATAATTCTGATGGGGGAGTGAGGGCGGGAAAATGTGCTGCTACTGAAAATGTCAGATGTTTACTTTCAATAATCCGATGGTTTCTTTTTTTCAGTTTCGGACATATATTTGTAAGATGAATATATTATGTTGGGTGTTATAATCGTTACTTTAGTTAAAAGTAACTTATATTTTAGGGGGTATTTCTGTATTACTAATTTTTAATGAAACAATACTAAGATTAAAACTGTGATAATTTTTAATGAAACAATACTAAGATTAAAACTGTGATAATTAACACCAACTGTGGTGATTGGTTTCCGGAATATAATTATAAAAAAATATATATATATTTTGGTTGATAGCATTCGTAGATTGAGCAGGGGAATTTCAATCAAATAGAATTGGTCTTCCTCATTCCACTGCTCCTTACCCTATCCTAGTAACAATGCCAATTGTCAGGCTATGTATCGACAAGAATTAATCTTCAAGGACAGAGAGTCAAACTATAAAAAGAGCCCATGGCAGCAGTCCCACTTCCCCTTCTGACTTCTACCCAAACAGACCAGACCGGATGTCCGAATGGGTTGCGCGTCCGTCTCCCGTTTTGGTAGATCGTGGGATTTGAACCCTGGTCGAATCAAACCAATGACTTACAAATTCATACTTGTCGCTTTCTAGGCTGATGCTCGGCATTATTAGCATAGGGAAAGGAGTTGTTGGCTCAGTGTCAGGATAATGTGACTGAATGGGATATCAGGTCATGATGCTGGTGGCCTGGTCTCCCAGTGGGGCAGCACTATGAAGATACCATGAGGGCACACTGTCAGAAGTCGGTTCCCGTCCTGATATTACCTTAGATGTTGCCAGGATGTAAAACTCCAACAACCAATCTACCCAAACATCTCCCAGTATATATGAAAGATTATCCCGGAAACAGCTGGCCCTTCATCCTTATATTGGGTCCATATCTCGGATGAAAATTGAGTATATATACAATTAGCAATATGTTTAGAAATGGTATGCTGCCTAATATGCCAATGATTCTACTCAACTTTGAAATAGCCAAAACTAGTACAGCGTGTAATTGACCAATCACCATACCAACTGACCACTCAATGTTTATAAGCAGCCACCACATTGTAGTATTTGACTACAACGGCTTACACACATGGTCAGAAAGCACTTGGTGCCATTCAGTAAGTGTCCTGATTGGTGGATGCTGCATAGGGCCAAGAACGTCAACACTTGAGGCAGCGTCATGTGACGTTCTGAAATAAGACAACAGTCCCAAATAAGGGTGGGAGAGGGCCAGGTTCTTAATTGGCAACTGACCGGTTTCATTCCTCCAGCCTATAAGGCATTTGTTTACATCAGGCAGCCTAGGTGGTGTAATGGTTTAGCACACTAGCCCGGAATGCAAGAGATGTTTGTTCGATTCCTGCTCTAAGCGCAATATTTCCCATTTTCATCACCCCCTCCACCACGTCCATATGTCGACCTGATGTAGTGTATATTAAAGTAGTAAGGAGGACAGGGGGCAATATGATTATTTTAAAATGATAAAGGTCTAACACTTAACCAGACGGGATAGCCAACTGAGTTGAGCATCCGTTTTCCATGTGGCAGGTTGTGGGTTTCAAACACATAGCGATTCATCAAACCCAGGCCGAGTCAGACCATCTGAGAATGTCCCCTTCTCCTCACACACTAGCCCGGAATGCAAGAGATGTGCGTTTGCACCCACGCGCGTTTCACGGAACGCGGCGCTCAACCCGTTCGGCTATCAGGTCTGGAAAACCTGTTCTCCTTAGCTTAGTATGTATAGCTTATGTATTGGTAATGCGTGGTCTTGTAGATATAGCCTATGCATAGGTTATGCATAGTTTTCTGGTCGTGGCTTAGTGTGTATAGCTTATGTATAGGTTATGCGTGGTCTTCAGGCCGTGACCCAGTGCGTACAGCTTATGTAGTATAGGTTATACATGGTTTTCTGGCCGTGACCCAGTGCGTACATGTATAGGTCATGGTTTTCTTGCCATGGCGCAGTATGCATAGCTTATGCATAGTCTTCTGGTCGTGACTCGATATGTATATTAAATATACATTACGAAACGCCAACAAAGAAAGTAGTACTAAGTGAGCCCTTTTCCTCCGGCTGGTGCCAGACGTGCGGCGGGGCGGCTGTGGACGGGCTTCCGCCGGCAGCAGCCGGTGCGCAGGCCGGCCACGACGACCACCTGGAGACGATGCTGGGCAACCTGAGCACCGACATGAGCAGGCAGGGAGTCATGACCATCCCCAAGGGGCACTGTGCCGCCTGCACCAAGCCCATCGTCGGACAGGTGAGGCTTCCGATTAGTTACTTTTTTTTCTCTTTTTTTTTTTGGCACGCTATATGTTCGTGTAAAAGTCAGATTTTAACAAATAATTTAGGATAGGGCAAGGAATGGTTGGCTCAATGTCACAGGGATGAAAGATCTCCGCGATTCCGCGGATTTCCGGGATTTTTCTATCCCGAAGCACCATAAGCGTAGATCTATACTAATACATGGTGCAGACGCCGCAGCACTATCAGCGTATACCACTAATAAATGCTCCAAACGGCGCAGCACTATCAGCGTATACTACTACTATACATGCTTCAAAGGGCGCAGCACTATCAACGTATACCAATATATATTAAACCCGACTTCCGGAAATTTTCCGCGATTCCCTGACAATGTTAAACCTATGGGAGAATATCAGCATTTCCGCTTTTTTTCCCTGAGACCACTTTCATCCCTGATGTCAGGATAATGTTATAGTGGGATATCAGGTCATGGTGCTGATGCCTGGTTTCCCAGTGAGACAGAACTATAAAGTCACTGTGAGTGCGCATACATATATATTAAATGTAAATGGTTTAAAAAAAATATATAATGTATATATACATTATATTAAAAAAACCAATATATATATGTTTAAAAAAATGAAAATGTAAATATGTTTAGAAAAATAAAATCTAAAGATGTTTTGTAAACAAATATAGATAACTGTTTTGGTTTTGACAAATACAAATAATGTGGATTTTCATCGGATTGTGCAGTTGTAACCACCAATCTCTCCCCTTATTCTCACACACTCCTGCTGTAGGTGATCACGGCGCTGGGCCGGATCTGGCACCCCGAACACTTCACCTGCTCGCACTGTAAGGAGGAGCTGGGCACCAGGAACTTCTTTGAGCGTGACGGCGTGCCCTACTGTGAGCGGGACTACCACAACCTCTTCTCGCCCCGCTGTGGCCACTGCAACGGGCCCATACTAGACGTAAGCGTTAGAGGGGTAATTCTACGATTAAAAAACCCACCTAACTCCAAAGAAATTTCTACAAAAAGTTTTTCAATTGGTTTTGATACCTTTAGGAATGTTTGCAAACATACTAAAAAATCTACGTCGGCTCCACGCCTGTGGGAAGATTCAGCCATATTGGTTTCACGGACTTGCCTGCCCCAGATTTCCTTATTTGGGTATCCCAGTTTTAAAAAACGTGGTCCGTGGTTCTTTCAAAATAGACCGGGCATGGTGGTCGAATCGGTAGCGTGCGGGAAATTAGGAGTTTAGTTCCCCGTCGAGTCAAACCAATGACTTATACAATTGATACTTGTCGCTTCCTAGCCTGGCGCTTGACATTAATAGGATAAGGCAAGGACGGTTTAGCTCAGTGTCAGGATAATGTGACTGAGTGATATTACCTTAGATGTTGCTAGGACATAAAACAACAAACAAACTTTGTGTTGACCCAGAAATGCGTGACTGCGCTCGACAAGACGTGGCACCCAGAACACTTCTTCTGCGCCAAGTGCGGCCGGCTTTTTGCAGATGATGGCTTCCATGAAAAGGATGGACATGCGTATTGTAGGTGAGTGGAAATTAGGAAAGTACGAGCTGGTTGCCATGACCTGGTTCGGGTACAAGCTGTATGCTGTATGGTCGTTGTACCTAACCTGTGTATTTATATATACAGTAAAACCCCGTTAAACCATGCTCGGTTAAACCAAACGATCGGTTAAGCAAAACTTTTTTCGGCATCCCAGCAAAATACTACCAGTTATCATATAAAAAAGTTGGTTAATCCAAATTATCGGTGAGACTTTTTTATATGATAAATGGTAGTATTTTGCCAGGCCACCAACAAAAGTTTGGATTAACCGATCGTTTGGTTTAACCGAGCTTGGTTTAACGGGGTTATACTGTATAAACATTAAAAAAACAACAATCAAAGTGTTCACATACGTTGTATATTACATTCATAATGCACCCACGTTTTTGCCAAAGCCAAGTCAAAGTTTGAAGCCAAAGCTCAGTTAAACCAATGATCGGTTATTCCAAACAAATTTCTAGGGTACCTTCAAGTTTGGTTTAACGGGGTTATACTGAATGTAAGTGCATTACCTGTATGTATGCAATTGTAAGTATTAAACGACTTACAGATGTAAGCCATTTAATAGATTTACAATTACAGGGAGACAAACGTGGTAGTCAGCACTGACCCCTCAGGCAAGGATCCACATAGACAGGTGGGCGTGGGTAGGGTGATGACATCAGGCAGCCTACCTGGTGTAATGGTTTAGAACACTAGCCCGGAATGCAAGAGATGTGTGTTCGATTCCTGCTCTAAGCGCAATATTTCCCATTTTCATCACCCCCTCCACCACGTTCATATGTCGACCTGATATAGTGTATATTAAAGTAGTAAGGAGGACAGGGGGCAATATGATTATTTAAAAATGATAAAGGTCTAACACTTAACCAGACGGGATAGCCAAATGAGTTGAGCATCCGTTTTCCATGTGGAAGGTTGTGGGCTTCAAACACATAGCGATTCATCAAACCCAGGCCGAGTCAGACCAATGACTTAGAAATTGATACTTGTCACTATCTAACCTGGCGCTTGGCATTACTGGGATAGAAAAGGAGCAGTGGAATGAGGAAGACCGATTGAGATTTCCCCTTCAACAAATGCAACATGACCTGATATCCCACTCAGTCACATTATTCTGACATTGAGCCAACCGATCCTTGGCCTATCCTAATAATGCTGAGAGCCAGGCTAGGAAGCGACAAGTATACATTTTTAAGTCATTGGTTTGACTCGACCAGGGTTCGAATTCCACGATCTATCAAAATGGGTGATGGATGCTCAATTCATTCAACCATCCAGTCTGGTTGTTAATTGATCCTTCCTCTTAGTGTTAATGCCGACATCCGAGTAAACAAACGAGGTGATCTGGCTGCTAAAAAGGCTCTTAACTGTGATATTGAACCATGTCTGATACCCCACTCTGATATGAAACCACTAATACTAGTAATATCCATCCACATCAAATACAAATGGCAACAAGAATGGGATGAAAACATTAACAAATTGCATGAAATTTAACTGTGTGGAAAAACCACCACACTTTCATGCGGGGGGTTGGGGGGGGTTGGCGGGACGAAGCGGTCCTTAGCCGCTGCCCTATTGGCCACTTGTGGCTTACACACGCTTTCCTGCTCAAGGCGGACCCTCCCCCTGAATGTAATGGATGTCAGTCCCCACTGACACTCAAGCACATTTGATTAAACTGTGTGGATTTTATGGCCCTGCACCAACAATTTTACACTTCAAACAGCATGCATGACCTTTTTACTAAAGTAAAACAAGAAAACATTTTAGGCTTTTTGAGGACAGCTTGTCTATACCACCTCATATAGTCTATTAAATCAATGTTATCAACTACTACTAATAAAACCTCTTACTTTCTTCTAGGATTGTATTTACCTTGACCACAACTAATATGATTGTGAGTTTTTAAAATTCACGAGTCTATTGACAGATAATTGATTTGTATGCTTTTACATTATATGCAAAGGCGATGATTGAATCAAAAAACAAAACAATTCTCACCGTGAATATGGCCTATGCTGCTGACACGGCATAAAGAAACTACCAATCAATCAATGTTAGTGTTAATATTGAAACTGAAACTGAGAGCACTGTTTGCATGCGTTCCACCAGGGAGGACTACTTTGAGCTGTTTGCCCCCAAGTGTGGTGGATGCCGGCGTCCCATCATGGACAATTACATCTCTGCGCTGAACCGCCAGTGGCACCCTGAGTGTTTCATTTGTACTGTAAGTGGAGCGTCTTAACTTCCAAAACAAATAGCCATAGCGCCTCAAGTGGGGGAAATAAGTCAAGTGGACCCAGCACTCTTAATATGGCTGAGTTCAGTCTTTATGCCTCAGGGATGAAAGATATCCGCAATTTTACAGATTTCCGCAATTTTTTTATATTCACTGATTAACGTTCACAAATGTTGTTATACCAGATTCTCGCAGGTTAACGCCCATGAATGGGATAAGGCCCACCCTCCACTTGGCCAATATTTCGTAAATGCCTACCTCTTAAACGCCTATGTCTGGGTAAACTCCCACCCCCCACTTCAGTGACCTGTCAATTTAAACCCCATGGGCGTTAACCCGTGAGAATACGGTAATTATAGGATAGCAATTGGTTAGTCCGGATCGCATTCTTATATGACCTTAGATGTTGTTTGGAACATAAAACCCAAACAAAAAAGACTTAGGCACGGGCTATAATACAGTGACAATAAGACAGTTGAAACCTGACTTCCGGCGTTTTCCCCGCTATTTCCCCACTGCTAATCCTGCGTTCTAGTAGGAACTCGCTGTGTGTAATAATCACAGCTTTCTTCTGGCGGAACCCGCTAGGTGGCGCCCGGGTCTCGGCCTGATTTCCGTTTTTTCTTCCTGGAGACTTTCATACATGTTACCTGATGATTGATGCCTGCGCAAACAAAGACAAAAAAAAGAATAAGACAAGATACATGTCAGCATAGTAGTAGTATCAGTTACGTATCACTAATCCAGTTCATTTAAAGTTGGATAATCCAGTCGTTTTGAGTTTCTGCCATATCTTGAAATAAATCTATGAGGTTGATCGCTATAATCTAACTTACTTTAATTTTAAGCAACTTTTATTATAAATCGCTAACTTTGAAGATATTTGAAATGAAAATATGTTAAATTACCTTCGGTGCACTCAGTGAAATGTTGGACATTACAGGTTCTATTAAATTGAATTAGTATTACAGGTTCTAGTCAATCAAATTACTGTATTCTTACCGGTTAATGCCCTGGGCGTTTAAATTGGCAAATCACTTAAGTGGGGGGTGGGCGTTTAACCACACATGAGCGTTTAAGGGGTGGGTATTTACGAAATATTGGGGGAGGGCGGGGGGAGGGGGGCACACATGGCGTTAACCCGCAAGAATGTGGTAGTATTACCATTTATGCAGCGACAGTCATGGACACATTAACATGCATGCCAACACTCAAGCAAATAGCACAACACACAAACATTCATGCACACGTACCTACATAAGCAAGCACACACACATAGAAACACATATACATATATATGAACTTTAGCACATATATGATCGGACACGGTGGTCGAATCGCTAATAACACAGGCTTCTTGTGCAGAAGGTCGGTAGTTCGAATCCCGGCTGAGTCAAATCAATGACTTTCAAAATCTGTACTTGTTGCTATCTAGCCCGGCGCTCGGCATTACTAGGATAATGCAAGGACTGGTTAGCTCCATATCAGGGTAATGTCACTGAGTGGGATATTGGGTCATGGTGCCAGTGGCCTGGACAGTACCCGGTCAGTACCCGTTCTGATATGACTGTTGGTAGGATATAAAGCTCCAACCAACAACATAAACACATATACAATCAAACACAAAACACGAATCGGTAGAGCTTGGGTCTGGCGTGCAGAAGATCGGGAGTTCGGTTCCCGCTCGAATCAAACCAATGACTTATAAAATTGATACTTGTCACTTCCTAGCCTGGTGCTTGCCATTAATAGGATAGGGCAAAGACTGATTAGCTCAGTGTCAGGATAATGTGACTGAATGGGATATTGGGTCATGGTGCCGGCGGCCTGATTTCCCAGTTGGGCACCATTATAAAGTCACCATGAGTGGGCACTGTGACAAGTCGGTACCAATCCATATATGACCTTCGATGTTGCTAGGATGTGAAACTCTAACAACCAACCCACCTTCCACCTTGTAGGACTGCCACATGCCATTCGGGGGCGGAAGTTTCTTTGACCACGAAGGCATGCCATACTGCGAGACGCACTACCATGCAAAGCGTGGCTCGCTTTGCGCTGGCTGCATGAAGCCCATCACAGGCCGCTGCATCACCGCCATGTACAAGAAGTTCCACCCCGAGCACTTTGTCTGTGCCTTCTGCCTCAAGCAGCTCAACAAGGGCACCTTCAAGGAGCAGAACGAGAAGCCCTACTGCCACCCGTGCTTCGTCAAGCTCTTCGGCTGAGGATGATGTGTATCATTATGACCAGTATCATGATTATAACAAAGGGAGGGTTCAGCCCCAGTCACACTACGGCCAGCATTCACTTGCAACCACCTTACGACCAAAAAGCCTGTGACCTTGCGATATTGAAGCAAAAACCCGGTCGATGACCAGTTGGCAACCGCTCGGCGACCCAAATTCTCATGTTCCTAGTGCAGCGGTCGGCGACTGCACTGTTCGCAAGGAGGCTCCAGGTGCAGTTGCTGCAACCTCCTTGCGACCAAAACAACCTGAAATGGTCGCCGACCGGTCTTAAGGTAATCGCAAAATGCTTGCAAAACGGTCGCAAACGAACGCAGGCATAGTGTGACTGGGGTATTAGTTAGTTAGTGCAGCTTAGTCTCAAACAACCACATATTGGCTCATCGTGAGTGGGGCCATGTTGTCTGTCTCAATGAGCCAAAAGAAGCGGTGGGGTGGGGGGGGGGGAGGATCTCTTCCCATCCTGCCGTTTGAGTCGAGACTGGGTAGCTGATTTGATGTGTGCAAGAAATGGCGATTTTTGTCATCTGGTGGTGTGAGGGACAATTTTGAGACTAAATAAGTCTGGTTTTCATTCATGCTGGACTTCTGGACTTCTTACCTATTTTTTCTTTTGTTCGTAAATATTTTTATTTTATGGGATAGTAGACTGCTGATATGAATATAATGTGTTTTTTCTTTTTTGTAAAACGGTGTCGAAGGTGTATGAACCAAGTCAAATATTGAGCCAACATTATTGACATATATATTTCCAAATTTATCAATATTATAAAAGATTCGTTTCCAAAATCAATACAAAATGAATAGGAATATTATTATAAGTGTTAGCAATCCCTACGGTATTGTTGATGGATTATATTTTGGAGTGCAACACAGCAAAGAAAGGTGTTGATGATAAACAGCTCACCCAATTACTTCAAATATGAATTACATTTGGCGCGTTTATTTTCAGCTGGGCATTTTTCTAAAGTTAGGCCAAATAAAAGATAACAATTGGTATTCGTCCTTTTGATCACATAAAACCCCTGGGTTTGAATCCTGACCGAGTCAAATCAATGAATTAAAATTGATGCGAAAGTTCAATTGCTGCTAACTTAACGTATTTTTAAGTTTAAAAAGAGAAAGAATCAGCGGAGGGCGATTTTTCAGGCCCGGGCCGGAACATCACCATTTTTTTATTTGGCCTTATCTAAGCAAATTTATGCAGGTCTGTCTGAACCTACTCCGTACCTCACAGCCATAGCCATCGTGGTAATTTTGTAATACAGTGTCCCGCTGCTGTCCCAGAAGCACCAAAGTCCACCTGGCGGACATTTGGTTCATGGCTGTGGTCACGTGGCTGAGCGTGACCTCACAGGGTACTCAACTTCATGTGGCCTCAGGCTCAGCAGCGAACCTCAAAAGTTTGCGGGAAAAGTGCGCACATTTCTGATTTCAATTTTTTAATCTTTTAATAATCTCAGCCTACTTATTATTGCATCACCGTTAATCTTTAAGAAAAAGCAAGCAGGTGATGAAACAAATGAGAATTGTGTTATATAGCCTTTAAGTGTAGTAATGAACAGAGATGTATTGGGATGGTGGGCGTAGGTTCTGTGTAATGTATTCGCCAATCTCGCCATGATATATATATTGATATATATATTATATATATACACACTAACCCAAGTGAGATTACAGAACTGGTTATTACTGATTTGACAAGGTGATAAGCAACAGGTTTCTACCCATAGGCACTTGACTTAATTATATATGTATATTACATGTTATATAATATAGACACACTCTGAGCAAAGTGTATGGAATTGGGTTATCTTTTCAGATTTGGAATTCCAGGTGCACCCCTGTGAAATCGTGTAATTATATATATACTTGAACAAAGTTTGCTATGTAGAGTATGCAATACTATTTTCGCTATGAATAATTAAGATCATGTTGGATCACTTATGAGGTAGATTTTTAATTCTTCCATGTCAAATAATAAGTCAACTTCAGTAAAAATGTACAGTATTTAAGAATCTATATAGAACCCAAAATGAGTATCGATATATACACAGCTACATAAACGTAGCACGGCATAATATAATTATTTACCATAGAATATAAGACTGCTATTTGTTCTATGTTTACATGTGACCACTCTGTCTGACAGCGGTAAATTTCAGCTGAGTGTTAATTAACCAAAGTTATGATTTTATATATTACATGTTAATACATGTAGGTGTCAATGTGACGTGATTATGGCATATTGTTGACTGGTTTCCTGTGCTGGTCGCGTATGCAAGTCGAGATTTTCAGTGTCTTCGGTTAATCCATTTGAGACTGTCTCAAGAGGTGATAACTCATTTCTCTTGTCCATTCAACGGTTGACACAAAACAGCACAGAAAAAGGTATACATTTGCTTCAAATCAGTCTGTATTATATTGAGAGTATGAAAGACTAAGAAATTTAAAAAAAATTAAATCGGGTTATTCTGAGCAAATGCATATTTGTCATAAACAGATGGTAGGCTAATCGTTGCAATGGACAAAGCTTAGTCCCATATTAGTTATCACATTTTGAGTCTCATTCATGCCTTGATATAGCCTACCCCAAGGATGTGTTACTTATTCATGACTGTAGGACTGTATTATTAGGATGTCAACCGCACCTCGTAATGCCCATCAAAGTGCCGGTGAGGCTCAACATTGACTGGCTTAACTTTGGTGATCGGATGAGAACAGGTGCTTCCAATGTGATATTGGCCGTCGGAAGAAGGGACTTCGGTTCATTGGTGTGGCTTGTGGTATGAAAGTTCTCCGCGTTTTATTTCCGCGATTTTTTTTTATATTCAACGATTAACGTTCAGAAAATCCGAATATATATAACAGCAATTGGTTAGTCCCGTTCTTATGACCTTAGATGTTGCTAGAACATGAAAACCAAACAAATGGCGGCAAAGAAGAGGGTAAATTAGGCCGCGACCCTGGTGCAACCTAGCAGGTTCTGGCAGAACCAACGCGGATATTCCTCCCAAGATTAGAGAAGGGTTCACAGCGAGGAAAGGAGGAAAAACGAGTGACCACTGTCCCATATCGAGCATACCCTTGCAGGATGAGTTTCGCATTCTGTAATTACTGATATTGTGTAATTTAAACAGAAATTGATGTAGATCAATTTCAAATATACTTCAAACACTTTAATCCATTTATTTTCCCCCTGATACAGCAAAGTATTTTTTGATTGCGTGTGTATTTTTTTTACTCCACTCGTGGTGTTCGATTTGAAATTCTAGCCACTCGGGTGACCCGAGTCACTACAACCGTCATTTCCGTGGAATAAACTATTAATATTGCATTTGTGCATCCATCTTTATGACAAATTTTCTTTATTTCTTTTAATTTTGAATAAAATCTCAGTTTTGCACTATGCGTATTAGCAAATTCTTTGGCAGCAGGCATTTGTTTTGATATATTACTAACCAATCGCTGACCCTGTTCAACCGTGGCTGGTTGGATCGCAACTGTGTGCCCTAGCCTTTCAACAGGTGTTACAAGTTCAAACGGGCTCAAACGAGTTCAAGCGTGGCTGGTTGGATCACAACCGTGGCTAGTTGGGTCGCTCCGTATAGCGCTGAATATGCTTATGCAAGATTAAAACACTGTCAGGGGAAAATGCGGAAGTCTGGTTTCAATTGTATATTATCGCCTATGCCACGACTTGGTTCTGCGGATCCCGCTAGATGGCGCCATGGTCTCGATATCATTTCCGCGTTTTTCACCGGAGACCACCTTCATCACTGATAGAACATAAAACCCCAATCAATCGGGCCGACATCGATTGCCGCGGTCCGGACCACTCGAATCATCCCGGTCGTCTGAATTTCAAATAGAACACCCCGATGTGTACTTTAATGAGCTGAGCAAAATGATCCGACTTCAATGCCCCACCTCTTGGCTGTCTGGCCGTAATCGATTAACACGACCCGAGCGATTCGGGTCACCCGAGTCGTCAGAATTTCAAATTGAACACCGTGAGTGGAGTCGAGAAATACACATGCCGTGTGCAAAACGACCCTACCCCAATAACCCACCTCTTAGCTGTGGTTTGCGAGGAGCGATGACGTCAATTCTGTGCTGGTACCTGTAGGATAACAGCTACCCTTACAGGTCCTACGTGTTATTTTAATCCTTTTTTTTTTAATAACCCAGATTGTCAGCTTCTTAAATCATAAAATACTTAAAATCTTATTGTGCTGTACATATATCGGTTATTGAACAAAAGTATTAAGTTTTAGATAAAGCCACCATTTTATACACCCAGAGTCTCTAGGATGTGCACATGTGCCAACAAGTGGCTCGGGTGACCCGAGTTGATTAATCGATTACGCCCCATGTGTCAGGAGCAATGATGTCACATTTCTGCTGGTATCTGTAGTGTCAGCCTGTACTGCTACATGTACCTACCAGTATGAGTCCCACTTTTCTTTTCATTAAAAAAAAAAGAAGGATGACCACCCAGATTAATGAAATGGACATATAACTAAACTATGCAATCATAAAATACTTTAAATCCTATCTTACTGTTATATTGGTTATTAAAAACAAAATGTTTTGGATTAAGCCACCAGTTTTTCTGCTGCGAGCGCATTCGTTTATGCAATTGGAATTTGTAGGATCTGTGCACGTGTAAAAAAAAAAAAATGGTTGGGATGATCCGAGGTGATTAATCGATGTTGACCCCAGTGTACATGTTGACTGAACATACTTTTTATGAGCGTCCCGTGTTCCTCCTGATGTCGACATGTTCCGCATCACTGGTTTTCAATTGCTAGTTTAAAGTTGCATAGAACGATGGTTTTGGGTTTGTCATTTTTCTGAGATAAATATATTAAATTGATTGCTATAATCTGAGATATATATCATGTAATATTAGTTTTGGCAAGCATGCCAAAATTCTGACACCATAGGTTTCTGCAGTAACATGTTCTATTAAATTGACTCAGTATTCCCTTCTATGTGGCAACAAATGCTTAAAGTGGCATAGTCCGATGGTTTTCAGTTTCTGTAAAACAATTTTTTGATAAATACATTAAGTTGATTGTTATAATATACCTTACTTTAATTTGAATTTATTTTTATTTTTAAAGGCTAACTTTTGAGATATCTGAAGTGCAAACAGGCTAAATGTATTTCGGCAAGCACGCCAAATTTCTGACACCATTGGTATATACAATAACATATTCTATTAAATTGCCTTAGTATTCTCTTCTATGTGGTGACAAAGGCTTAAGATGTACCATATCTAAGATATGTAGGAGGGGAGCGGGGACGTAGCTCGGGTGGTAGACTGTCCATCTGTGAAGGTCTGAGTCATCCGATCGATCCTGTTTAGTGGACACATTTGCAGATTGGGCTATTTTCCGTTCCAACCAGTGGTCCATAACTGGTTCACCAAAGGCTGTGGTATGTGCTGTCCTGTCTGTGGGAAAGTGCCTATAAAAGACCCCTTGCTGCTTATCGGAAAGAATAGCCTATGTGGCGGCAGCAGGTTTCCCTCAAAAGAAATATGTCTGAATGACCATATGTTTGACGTCCAATAGCCGATGATAAAAATCAATGTGCCCGTTAAATAAAACAAGCTTTAGATATATAGGATTAAATCTAGATAAATGTCTGGGTTTTGACAATTTGATCTTTTCATTGAACTATGCAGCTTTAATATAGTTATTTCGATTGTCCGCTGGTCCGTCAGGACTGAAGCTGCCAGGTCGCAGCTTCAGCTTACACGGCAGAAGGTGGGTGAGGTGGTGAATGCATGCGCACGCACGCACACACGCACGCGCGCGCGCGCGCACACACACACACACACACACACACACACACACACACACACACACACACACACACACACACACACACACACACACATATATATATACACACACCCATGCGCGCAACTGACAACACCATAGGTAACTGGAATACCTGTAGCCTCATATTGTTAGGACGCTTCCCCTGGAATCGCAGAAATGTGGGGTTCGAGTCCCAACTCTAAGCATGCTCCCCCCTACATCACTGGTGCTATGACCATGATCCTGTATGCTGAACGCGGTATGGTGTTAAACCTGTCTTGTGTCGCCCCGGAATGGCAGTAGTATGGGTTTGGGTCCCGCTCTAGGCAGAGAGGATCCCTATTTTTTGTAGCACCTCACACAAGAAAATGTATCGCAGGAACAAATTCCCGCTCCTTCTGTTCAGTTGAAGATTCCACTCATGATTTTGCAATGTTCACAGACTTGTTCTGACAACTTAGGGAACTTCAATTTGAAGCAAGGAATCGAAAAGGTTTTGTCAAAAATTTAAGATGTACCATTTAATTGTTCAGCCTTATATTACAGCTACATAATCCGATGAAAGCCTAGATTTTATATTTTATACCCAACTTAGATACGTTGTGCGCTCGTTCAAAATTTGTTGCTACATAGGAAGAATAAGAAGTGAATTTAATAACATTTGTCACTGATGAAGCCTGTACCGTCAAGCATTTTGGTGTTCACATGCAAATTTTATTCCATCGTTTCACTTCAAATATCTCCAAAGACATTTAAAAATAAAGATTACTTCAAAGTAATGTAACTTATATAATGATCAGCCTAATGTATTTGTTTATTTTTTAATATGGCAAAAATAAATTTGTTTAAATCGGATTAGGCAACTTTAATAGTGAAAGGATTTTGTTTGTTTACTGAAGTGATATCAGGATCAATGCAAATGGTCTAATAACAAAATCACATTCATTATTGTCAGGTATGTGCTGGGAAAGTACATAGTGTGTAACTACGAAAATGGTGCCTTTTTAAATATACATATGTCATATGCACTTACGGTTGCAGTTTTCTGTGGTATGTTCGCTTGCGTTATATTTGTGCGTGTGTGGTTTGTTTTATTTAAATATTATTTATTATGCAATGGCATTGCACTGTCCCCACCAAGTCTCTGGAACATGGGCATAAGCTTCTCAATTAGCTTCCGAGAAAATATAGCCGTGTTCACACGGGCAAAATGTGAAGCGAATTAGACAAATCGAATCAGGTGAGTCGAATTAGCGGCCCGTTCACACGGGCAGTACTTGGGGCCGGAAATCGATATCTGCGCATGAGCAAGCCCAGCCTGACCAGCGCCAGTTTTCGATTAGGCAACGTCACCACTAGAGAGTGAGTTCGACCTAGATATATATGTACTGAATCGTATTGGTTTGGAATGGTCAAAACTTCTGCTGGGCAGTGAAACCCTAAAAATAAATGATGAAAAAAATATATGTGCACCTCTAGCAGGTTCATAGAGCAAATTTACCGGAAAATCAACACACTCAGGTCTCGACTGTCACGTCCTTAATCCGCCTCACGTAAGTCGGTTGCATTCACACAGGCAAAATAAATCGATTCACAGAAATCGCCTCACGTAAACTACCTCGAGAGGTGGTTTACATTATCCGCATCACAGGAATCGATTCAGCCCTAATTCGACTCAGACACCCGTTCACACGCGAAATGTGCGTCGAACTAGGCAAGTCACTTTCTATGAATCGATTTACATTCCCCGTGTGAACATGGCTTAAGAGGCACCAACGCAGATGAGGAACACCCTACAGTGCCCCCTATTCCGACTATGAAACTGCGCCTTCTACGTATACAACCAACCTTTTTCTTCTATATTTATTTTGTAATTGACCACGTGGAGTGGTTCTTACACATTATATTGCAAATAAAATCTTGTTTTTAAATGAACCGAATTGCTTTTTGAAATTGTGATGGAGCATAGTTTCGTAGTCGATATATTGTATGGGTATGTAATATAGTTGTCTGTGCGTGCGTACGCTTTGCCTTTGTCTTTACAATAAATATGTAGAGGTGATGTGAAATGTATATTCGGTGTGAGAAAGAATGGCACATCAATTAAGTATGCGCTATCTTCACTATAGTGCCAAGCTTTTATACTTTATAAGCCGACTATATCTCGGTGTTGCCTAGTAAACCCAGTTATTATAACGTGCTAAATCCATAATTAAATGTGTAAAATTACAACAACAAAACAGGAAATGGTATTAACAAATATGACTGCGCTCTGAGACCTGTTATGCAAGGATAGAAATCAAATCGCTTGGCAATTATAGCATTTGTACACACTGAGCAAATGCAAAGAAAACCACCAGAATGTGTTATGTTGGTAAATGAGAAATCAGTACCTTTCTAAAGAATCTGATCATGATAACCCTGCTCGTCCTGATATGACCTTAGATGTTGGCAGGATGTAAAGCGCCAACAACCAACGAACATTAATTAAGTTGACTTCCATGTGTATTTACAGTGCACCAAATATTACCAGAAAACTTGACCAGACCAGCTTCCAGGTTTTTGTTGTTGCTTTATTTTTGTTTGTTTATATAAATATTGTTTTCTTGTCACATTCTGATAATCTGTTAATCACTCATCTACTATGGGTCAGTGCTGGCCAATATAACAGGGTGCTTCTAATAATACGACTAGGTTGTAAATTACAATTAATCATGTTTAGAAATAGGACATCTATACATACATACATAGAGACCTAGGTGCATGCATACACACATGTACAATGATGCGTGCATGTTTACTGTATATATATGTACATGCACACAAACACATCAAATGCATACTGAAAGAAGGTGTGGTGCTAATTTGAGCTATTGCCTGGCGGATTTATCATTTAGTATTGCGACTGCATACTCCTATTTGCCCAATTGTAAATTACCATCTGTATGCTCCGAGTTGAATGTCTGAGATGACAGTTATCAGCGGACGAAGTCATATTGAGCTGTTCTATACACAAAGCCTTTACCTGTTAGTGTCTTTTCATTGGCTGTGCTTATGAAAATGTAGGACAACCCAGCCACTCCAACAATTACTGTATATAATAAAGACTACACTAACTATACATGTTCTACTATTGTGCATATACTATTTAACAGAGGTGAGTAGGCCTATGTATTACATTGTTGTTGTTATCATCGTTATCTCATTAAATATATTTGTTATATAGTGTTTATTCTTGCTATATATAATTAATGGGTTTTTTAAAAGTGAAACGCCTGAAGATATTACCTACACACACGCTATCATCATATGACACTGAAGCAGTCATAGCAATATTTTCACATAACATTAATATTTACACAACTATTGGAGTATTGTATTCTAGTTTCAATGCAAGTTAATAAACAATATGCACGATTTTAAAATGATATTGCTTAAACTTGAATATTATTATTCCCTTAGTTGAGCATAATGTGAATTTTTTTTTTAATTACTCATATTACCAGGTAACATTCACAATTTAAAACATGGAGGCAATTAACAGTGGGATAAATTTATCATTTATTTACAATGTTCCAAGGCGTGTATAGATATGTAAGCTAAACATTACACGGCCGGTAGCGGTGGCCGAGTCGGCAGAGCGCGGGCCTCACGTGTGGGAGATCGGGAGTTTGGTTTCTGAGTCAAACCAATGACTTATAAAATTGATACTTATCACTTCCTAGCCTAGAGCTCGGCATTCAATCAATCAATCAATAGGATACAGCTATAATAGGCCTTGGACCTGTTAGCCGCTCTTAATTAATAGAAATGGAGACAGTTCTTCAGATGTGGTCGATCGTAGCAACTGTCACTGGCTCCAAGATATATGTAATGCTTGACCAGTATGCATCCAGTCGGGACTTGAAACAGTTCACCGACTCTGCTGCTACGACACTCTCCGGCAGGTCATTCCACAGGTCAACCACCCTAAAGCCGAAAAGTTGTGTCGCAGGTCCAGTCTGGAGTACCGCTTCCTCAGCTTCAGGGAGTGCCCTCTGGTCCTGGTGTTGGAGTCTCTGATAAGGGGGCTGCCTGTCTTGTAGATACCATGGAGATATTTGAATACTTCAATCATTTCCCCCCGGGCCCGTCTGTAGTACATGCTTGGGATCTTCAAATGATGTATACGTTGTTCATAGGGTATTGCATCGAATCCATGTACAAGCTTCGTTGCCCTTCTCTGGATCCTCTCAATTGACTCAGCATCCTTCCTGTAGAGTGGTGACCACACAACATTTCCATATTCCAAAAGTGGACGTGCAAGGGATGTGTACAGTCTGCGTACAACATCCTCGTCTAGGTATGTGTACGACAGGTCAAGGAATGGTTCACTCAGGATTAGGTAGATCAGCTAAAATTTCAAAACACAACAAACAGTATCAATTTAAGCTCTTTCAACAGATCTTGCTGGAACAAACTAAAATCTGTTGTAATTTTGAAAATATTTTCAAATGGGAGAAAGTTATGGCATTTGTCTTAATTGTTAAATTTAGGCTGGATTCACCATTATAATAAACTGTGACCCTTGCCACACTGTTACAGCTTTGTATGCTCTAAGTATTTTGATGTTGGTATTTTGATGTGTATTTGCGGTGAGATTAGGTCATGTTCTTTCCAGTGATATAAAATTTATGAAAATATTCAAATGCAAAAGTACTTTAATCAAGGCCGGAATCGTGAAAATGCAGGAACATTTTACTATAGACATGGTGACCGAGGCGACCCTATCGGAATCTGACATACCTATCAGGATAATGTGACTGAGTGGGATATCGGGTCATGGTGCTAGTAGTACTGTAAAGTCGCCATGAGTTCCCACTGTCACAAGTCATTACCCGTCCTGATATGACTAGATGTTGCCAGGATGTAACAAACTCCAACAACCAATTCAACATCACGTGATAGATCATAGGCAGTTATATGTGTACATTATATATATTATATATGTATTTATATAAAATCCTCTGCTGCGACCGAGTCAATAGTCATTGGAGGCGAGGTGGGCACAGGTGGTGCCACCTGTCAAGTGTGGAGTCTTACGGAGTATAACAATCGGTAATATCAATAATTAGAATAATGCCCTTCCATGTACGTACTCGCATAATGCGGTATATCAATAATTAGAATAATGCCCTTCCATAGTTTTGTACTCACATATTTTTTTACTTAATTTTTTTAATTTTACTTGAGCAGTCTATTAGTATTTACTAAGTGATGTTACATAAACTTGAATATTATTCCCTTAGTTGAATGTAATGTTGAAAACTGAAATACAAGACTTTCGAACAATTTTTAAAGGTTACATCCAGACAAATCTTTCGAGGCTAATAAATGAGGATCATGTCTGGAAAAAATACTGGCACATGTCAACCTATCTAATGGCAACCCTAATATACAATGCGTTAATTGAGCTCATTTTGATTGGAAATTTAATGTTTTTTATTTGATCGTTTTATATATACATAAGTAAAATTGGTCGACCCAGATAAATAGATGCTCCGTCGTTTTGTTCCCAGCTCCATGGTGGCTGGAGTGGCGGTATAGAGGGAGTGCACATGACGTCATCACTCACCAGTCAGCGGCCAGCCATCTTGGATTACGAGCACCCTCCCTAGCCATGTTGTGAATGCATGCAGATGCAGTACAACAGAGTTGTGTTGTGTTCTGGGAGGTTCTGGGCAGTTTACGTCCAATGTGTTTACTTACAGCACTTTAGCAACAACTTCTGAGACCAAACTGCTCAAAACAGTGACAAATAAACCAACAAATCGGTAAATAAGCACAGTGTAGGCACTTACAAGCCTTCTGCATGTAATCCAATATGGCCACCGAAAGTTGTCTTGTAACGTCATTACTTGACTTCTGGGGTGTTGGTAACCTTACAACGGTTATACTGGCTGCAGAACTGCAGCATTATAGAGAGGCACAGATAAATTGGCCCAATCCCAGATAGCACACAGCCGTCGGGCCGACGTCGGCTATTGGTCGCACCGTCGCGATCGACTTTCCACCGTCGGGCCGCCGTCGGGCCGCCGGTGGATTTCCGACGTTGGGAATCAATCCCTTTCCACTTTTGATTCACCGTCGGGCCATCGTCGGCCCGACGGTGGTGTTCCGACGTTGGGTATCAATCCCTTTCCACTTTTGAGCCACCGTCGGCCCGACGGTGGTGGGCCGCCGCAGGTTTGCATTCATTTTCCACACTTGGGCCACCGTCGAGCCACCGTCGGGCCGCCGGTGGATTTCCGACGCAGGTTTGCATTCATTTTCCACATTTCCTGATTTGAGTCACCGTCGGGCCATCGTCGGCCCGACGGTGGTGGGCCGCTGTAGGTTTGCATTCATTTTCCACACTTGGTATACCGTCGGGCCATCGTCGGCCCGACGGTGGTGTTCCGACGTTAGGGTTCAATCCTTTTTGCACTTTAGATTCACCGTCGAGCCACCGTCGGCCCGACGGTGGTGTTTCGACGTTAGGGTTCAATCCCTTTCCACTTTTGATTCACCGTTGGGCCGTCGTATTCTCAGCGCCCGGTCATCGTCAGCGGCCTGTCGTGGCTTCTGCGCATGCGCGGATTTTAAGACATATGCAAAAGACCCATTCCCTCGCCGGCTACAAGCTCAAGCACGGTACCCGGCTGTGTTAGGGACCGATTAGGCCGAAATCTATTGAATGCGATCATATTTAACAGAATTACATACTCAAATAATGAAATTTAATTAAATTAACCTTAAATTCCAAGCATATTAACGTAGCAGCTCGATCAGCGTCGAATCGCCGAGTGTAAACAAAACAAATAGCAGTGATCGCCGCAACGTGCGAAAATCCGCGCATGCGCAGAAGCCACGACAGGCCGCTGACGATGACCGGGCGCTGACAAAACGACACCGGTGTGGCGGTTTCACCTTGTTCCCGTGCTCAGCCGTGTCCCGTTGCTTCTGCGCATGCGCGGATTTCACATCAACTCGGGTCACCCGAGACACTTATTGGCGCATGCACACATCCTACAAACTCGGGTAGAATAATCGAATACGCTTCTCCACGCTCGGGTGGACAATTTTTCTTTTTTTTTTAATAACCGATAAAACTACAGCAAAATAGGATTTAAAGTATTTTATGATGGCCTAGTTTACCTATATTTCCATTTAATTAATCTAAGTTATTCTTTTTTTGCACACGGTGCGTATATTTGTCGACTCCACTCGCCGTGTTCTATTTGAAATTCTGACGACTGGGATGAACCGAGTCGACAGGTGTCGTATTCTCAGCGCCCGGTCATTCTCAGCGGCCTGTCGTGGCTTCTGCGCATGCGCGGATTTTCGGAAGTTGCCGCGAGCACTGCTATTTGTTTTGTTTACACTCGGCCATTCGACGCTGATCGAGCTGCTACGTTAATATCGCTTGGAATTTAAGGTTAATTTAATTAAATTTCATTATTTGAGTATGTAATTCTGTTAAATATGATCGCATTCAATAGATTTCGGCGTAATCGGTCCCTAACACTGCCGGGCACCAGCTGAGCTTATAGCCGGCGATGCCACGGGTCTTTTGACCACGACGGGCCGCTGAGAATGACGGGCCGCTGAAAATACGACACCTGTCAGTGTTAATCCATTACCGCCATGCTTATTAGATTCTGACGCATGCGCAGAAGCGAGGGACATGGCTGAGCACGGGAACAAGCTGAAACCGCCACACCGGTGTGGTGGTTTCAGCGGGTTCCCGTGCTCAGAGGTGTCCCTCGCTTCTGCGCATGCGTCAGAATCTAATAAGGATGGCCGTAATCGATTAACACTACCCGGGCGACTCGGGTCATCCGAGTCGTCAGAAATTCAAATAGAACACGGCGAGTGGAGTCGACAAATACACGTGCCATGTGCAAAAAAAGAATAACTTAGATTAATTAAATGGAAATATAGGTAAACTGGGCCATCATAAAATACTTTAAATCCTATTTTGCTGTATTTTTATCGGTAATAAAAAAAATTAAAAAAAGATTGTCCACCCGAGCGCGGAGAAGCGTATTCGATTATTCGACCCGAGTTTGTAGGATGTGCGCATGCGCCAATAAGTGGCTCAGGTGACCCGAGTTGATGCGAAATCCGCGCATGCGCAGAAGCAGCGCAGAAGCGAGGGACACCTCTGAGCACGGGAACCCGCTGAAACCACCACACCATAGCAACTCCTCTATATGTTGTTGTTTTGGGGAGTTTTCAGTCGCATTGGTGCGCTGAAGGCTGCAAATCTGCAGCACTGAATGGGCACCGCTGAAAGCAGTCCCATGTGGTCGGGAGTTGGGTTCCGGTGTGTAGTGATCAGAGGAATTGAGGGGCAGGGGGGAGGGGGCGGAGGAAGAACAAGGCAGCCTAAGAGTCCAACCACAGTCCTCTGAGAGGGCCGGGGAAGGCTGGGTGGTTGGTGTAGTTTTACACCCCCGTAAGACCCTAGGCCATACAAGGATGTGCACCGACTTGTAACAGCGCGCACTCATGGCGACTTTATAGTGCTGCCCCACTGGGAAATCAGGCCGCCGGCGCCATGACCCGATGTCCCACACCGTCACATTATCCTGACACTGTGCGCCCAGTCCCTGTCCTGATTTCATAACGCCAAGCGCCTAGCAGCAACAGGTACCCATTTTATAAGTCATTGGTTTGACTCGACCAGGATCCAAACTTCAGTCCCTCCAGATTCACCGGTATGCACCGTAAGTCCGGCCAAGGCCAGAGGAAGAAGTGAAGTGAGGAGGATTAGTTAGGCAGAGGGTGGGGTTACCTGTTTGTTGCAGTGTAAATTAGTGGTTAGTTAGTAGTGGCACCAAGTCAGCTATGGCGATGAGGTGGGGCCTGCTAGTCCCCGATGTCATGAACTGGGCGACCGACAGTGTTGATAATGTCTGCATTCTGGCGGTAGAAGCGTGCAAGTGCGTTCCAGGATGACTTGGAAATCCTGGAGAGGATAGCCAGAGCGGCCCTATTGTCGCTGAGTTGGCGGTCAGCATCCTCCATGAAGTCGCTGATGGCAGATCTGTCGATGGCGCCACATGAGGCGAGTATGTGGGCCACATTAAAGATATTAGTTCCACAGGGACAGCGCTGGAGGTTGGGGACATCAATCCAACGGCGGTAGCCAGTCCTGAAGCGGTTGATGGCGACTTGTGTAGAAGCAGGAAGGCCGACTGGATGGGGATGTTCGTTCTGACCAGGGTGTACCAGAGCCAGCTTATTGAATAAGGGTTCCGTACTTGTTCCTTCTGTGTGGCTCGTTCCCAGAGTTTGGTTGTGGCTCGAGAAGCGGCGGCGGCCAGTTTGGTGATGGATGGAAGGATGGCTGTCTCTACGTCTGCTCGGTTGGCACCGGCTAGAGCGGCATAGTCGGCCTGGTCATTACCATACAGTCCTATATGCGAGGGGACCCATAGCAGGACTGTTTTGAGGTGTGCCTGATGTCTGGTGAAGGGAGGTGTCGGGCATTTGGGTGGGCGATCTCTTTGATGGCATTCAAAGAGTCGGTAATGATGATGGCACTTGAGTTGTGGAGGTCTTCGAGGGCCAAGTGAATGGCGGCGAGCTCGGTATCGAGAGTGGAAGCAAAGTCTGACACCCTGGTGGTGTTCTTTGTGTTGGAGAAGGGGATGAAGATTCCTGCTCCTGCTCTACCTGATGTTGGGTTAAGGGAGCCATCGGTGTAGACAGTCTTTGCGAGAGGAAAGTCCACCTTCGCCTCAGTTATGGCCTCAAGAGCCAGGGAGTGGAGTTATGGGGTGGTGTAAGCCGCCTTGGCAGCAACTAGGTTGGTGGTTCGGGTTTCCACTGGGATGGAAACCCAAGGTGGCTTGAGAGGGCTCAGGGCGAAGTCTGCAATGTGGAGTCCGTGGGAGTCCTTGAGGGTGGTGATGGCGTTCTTGAGACGGTAGGAGATGTGAGGGTGAACACGGGTCCCATCTCGGAGGTAGGCCGCGGCTCTGCGGATTGTTGTTGAAAGGCCTGAGGAAAGGGTTCTTGTGAGATGGGTGGTGAGAAGTTGTTTGCCTCGGAGGTGGAGGGGAGGGAGCCCTGATTCAAGGAGGAGGATCTCGATCCTGGTGGTGCTGGGAACACGGAGGACAAGCCTGGCAGCCCTGTGTTGGATGTTCTCAAGTTTCCGGAACTCGTTCAAAAAGATCTTGTTCTTGGGTAGTTGAGTTTGGGGGTTGTCAAGCCCGAGGGCTGTGAGAGCGAGTTGGGCGCAGCGTAGTCGAAGAGGGAGCGGACTGCCTGGCGGTAGAAGAGTGCGAGTACACTGTCCGGGGCGCCCCAGGAGAAGCCGGAGATCCTCTTCATGAGGAGGAGTCTGTTGGTCATTCTGGTGGCCAAGTGGCGGCAGAGGGCTCTCATGTTCAGGTCTCGGTCTAGACGGATACATAGGTAGTCGAAGGTGGAGACCCATTCGATAGGGGATCCATCTAGGTAGAGGGGGTGAAGTGGTTGACCTCTGAACATGTGCATGATCTTGGTCTTGGTGGGGGAGATTTTTAATCCAAGGTCCCGGCAGGCGTTTCCTACCAGGTGGAGCACCTGCTCAGCGAGATCCTGTGCATTGATCGCAGGGGAGCAGGTGATGGCGATGTCATCTGCGTAGCAGACTATGGTTGTGTCTGTGATCTCTCGGGTGGCTAGGTCTTGTTTAAGCCTCCTAACGAGAGATGCCATCACTGCATTGAAGAGGAGGGGGCTGAGCACTGCACCCTGGGGGACACCATTTTTTAGTTTGAGGTAGGGAGAAGAGGTGCCTTGTACACATACTCTGGCTCGCCTGTTCTGGAGGTAATTTCGGAGATATGCAAGAGGCCGGCCGGCAATGCCAAGATCAGCCATTGATGTCAGTACCACGTTGTGGTCGATGAGCTCAAAGGCTTTCTCGAGGTCAAGGAAGATGATTGCAGTTTCATGCCCAGTACCAAGGCCATAGGAAATGCTCTCAATGAGGGTGGCGACGGCGTGCTGAGTGCCTCGTCCTCCTCGGTAGCCGATGACCTCCTCTGGTAGGCCAGTGGTGGGGTCTTCTGTAACCATCTGGAGACGGGCGAGGACAATTCTTTCACTAACCTTCCCGAGGGATTGGAGAAGGGAGATGGGTCTGACTTCGCCCGGGGTTTTCTTGGGGATGGGGATGATATCAGCATCCTTCCAAGATTGGGGTATGTCCGCATTGTAGAAGATATTGTCGAGGAGGGGGAGGAGAGTTTCCCTGTTAGTGGCAGATAACTTTGTCCATGCAGTGTTAGGGACTCCGTCGGCTTCCGTGGTTGTCTTCTTTGTGGTGTTGCCTAGGGCTCGGTCAAGCTCAGCCCTGGTCAGGTGGGTGTCAAGATTATGGGTGGATGGTGTGGCTGTTGAAATGTCTATGAGGTCGGCTCTCCAGGTGGAGTTCCTGGTGAGCGCTTGTTGGTGGGCATAAGGGAGGTTGATTGCAGGGTTTGTTCTGTCCCTGAACATTTTGTTGTGTTCTGCTGCAATTTGGCCAGGGTGTGGGTAGAGTGGGGGGGTGGTGAGTCTCCCCTGGATGCTGTTAAGTTTGCGCCAGAGTTGTCTGGAGGTGGTGTGAGAGTTTATTTTGGTACACCAGAGTTTCCACTTCCTGTCTGATTCGGCAAGCTCGACATCTTTTGCCCAACTGGTGGCTATTTTAACGAGATTCTCAGTGCCTCGGTTGGGGTTCGTGCGTAGCTTGTAGAGGAGTTTGTTGCAGAATCTTTTTGCTCTCCTCATTGCATTGGAGGTGGTGCGGCCAGTGTGATTACAGGAGATGGTTTGCTTTATGGTGTCTGTCATTGCTTGGTAAGTGAGTGTTGTGAACTCATCACATGTGGTCGGCGGGTTCAGATCTATTAAGTTTTTTAGACGAAGGTTGAAGGTTGCCCAGTCCGCGTGGTTTAGGTTGAATCTGGGTGATGGTGGGGGGTGGGTGACTTTGGGTGCATTGGTGTGGAGGAGAGCTGCATGGTGGTCTGAGTATAGTGTTGTGAGCTCCCAGAAAGCTGCGGCTGCAAGGCAGGAGTCGGTGATGCAGAGATCGATTGATGTGCTTGCCCTGTAAGTAGGCGAGCCATCGTTGAGGATAGAATGGGATGTTGAGTCGAGGATCTCTGCTAGGAGGACACAGCCTCGAGGGGAATCGATGTTGTTGCGTCCCCAGGAGGAGTGGTGGGTGTTAAAGTCTCCCATGACAACCTGGTGATCTGTGCCGTTGCCGAGGGCCCGGAAGATGTGGTTTAGAGTATAAGTAGTGTTGACAGGGTTGTAAATGTTGTATACATCCATGACGGAGTGTGCTAGATGGAGACGTATGCGAAGGGTGTCAGCATGAGGGTTGAATCTGTTGGGTGGGATCTTGGTGGAGTGGATGTGGTTGCTTACGAATGTGGTGGTTCCTCTTGAGGGTCTGCCTGCTGCTGCGCGTCTTACTGCGGGGATGTGGTATGTTGTGTAGCCTTTGATATGGGGTGGATCGATGAGGAAGGTTTCTTGGAGAAGTGCGACGTCAATTTTCTCTCTTTTTAAGGTGTTGCCAAGAAGAGCCATCTTGGATTTCAGTCCGGCACAGTTCCAGGAGAGAATGGTTAAAGAGTTGTTAGTGGAACGGGGATGGGAGTGCGGGCTGGTGGGGGCATTATTGTGTACCTCCATTTTGAGCTGTCAGGGCGGCACAAAAGGAAGCTGGCAGGTCTTTTGGGACATGCGGAAGGAGATGCTGGATGTTGGAGTCGACTTGGAGCCAGTTAATTAAGCCGAAGGCTAGGGCCTCAACTGAGATACTGGGTGTTATTCTGGAAAGTGATGTATTAAGAATGTGGAGGAATATAGGGGTGGGATTTGGGTCGGGGGCAGGGGGGTCGCTTGGTGTGGAGGGGAAGGTGGTTTGGGTGAAGGAGTCAGCAGTGGCTACAGTTTGAGTGGAGATGGATCTGGTCTGTGGGTGGGAGGAGTAGGGGTGGGAGATCTTGGGTTTGGGGGCGGTGAGGTTGAGGGAGAGGAGTGAGGGGGTAGAGGGGCAGGGCTGGGGTGGAGGGACAATGTGTTGGTGGTGGTGAGGGGTGGGTAGGAGGAGGCAGAGGGAGAAGGAGGGGCAGTGGAAGGGAGGGCATCAGGTTGGACAGGCAGGGCAGCAGTAGGGGGGGCCTCAGGTTGGGTGGGGGGAGTGGGGCAGGCAGGAGGGGGAAGTAGGGGTGGGTTTAGCCGCTTCCACAGCTGGATGCGCACTGGGCAGTCTCTACTCTTGGCTTTGTGATTACCTTTGCAGGCAGAGCACCCGACGGGTGCCTCACAGTTAGCGGCAATGTGCCCCGGAGCGGCACAGCGTGCGCAGACAGCGGCAGTGGTTTTGCATTCATGCCTGTAATGGCCGTATTGTTGGCAGGTGGTGCAAAAGGTTGGTCTGAGGTGAGGAATGGCGATTCGTAGGAGACCGTAGGCTCCACAGTCAAGCCGGCAAGTGGTGTCTATTGGATGGTCAGTGAAGACATTGGCACAGTAAGTGGCAATGTCTCCCTTCTTTATCCGGGAGGCGCTGACAATGGAATGTCGTCCGATCAGGTCGGCAGGGTTTATGCGTGGGTGGAGGCCAGAGATGACATAGTGGTGCGTCTTGGCTGATCCACGCATCTCCGTAAAGGTTGTTGAGGCTCGGAGTCTGTCGAGGGAAAACTGTGTCTTGGCACCAATGACGAGGTGGTCAGGGTATTTATCAAGGGAGAGAGGGGTAGTGCCTTGGGTGCGATCGAACTTGTCGAGTTCCTTCAGCGTGTCTTCTAACTTGCCATTGAAGAGGAAGAGGGCAAGGAACCTCTTGGGGCGGCGGCTATCACCGTGGTACTTGGTTTGTGGAGGTGTAGCGGTTGTGGGCGTCTTGCGTTTGTTCTTTCGAACTACATTGGACCAAGAGTCAGCCTTGGTGGGGTATTTGGAGTGGGGGGCTGGTTGGGCTGCGGCTGCTGGGCGTGTGTCAACGGACTCATCGTCGCTGGACTTGGGGTCCTTGTCGGGCACACGGGGTGGGGAGACTGACCTGTTGGTGATGGTGTTGTTGTTCTTGTGCGTGGAAAAGGAGGTGATTGTGGTGGTGGGGAGGCTGGACGAAGAGGTGATGGCAACTGGGTGTGGAGTGTGATTGACGATGTTCCGAGGTGGTGTGGGAGGGCCTCGCGGAATGGGCTTGGCAGCAGGTGGCGTGCCGCTGGGTCCAATGGTTGGTGGAGTGGCACAGCTGGAGTAGGTGTGGTCCGTCGTAGGAGTGGTGGGGAGAGTGGTATCATCTTGGTCACTGAACACCGGCTTTATCAGTGGTGCTGGTGGCACGGCGCGCGGCAGTGGTTCTGGTTCGGGTATAGGTGTCGGTGAATCGACCTGCACTGCCTCGCTGTGCACATGTTCCTCCAGTATGCGCCACAGCTTCTTCTCGTAGACCCGGCGTGTCGACTCTAAGATGGGTCCAGGGTTGATTCCATGGTCCTTCAACTGAGCTCTGAGGTCATCGTCCGACAGAGCCGAAACTTCATATGCTCCTGCGCCATTCATTTGTGGAGATGTCTTCTTTTGAGGCAAACCGGATTTTTTGTTACGTTTTGTTGGCGAATTCAGTATCGTCACTTTTATTTATTAATACTTAATGAAAGGACCGTGTCAGCTTCTGACAGTTAAAATTGGGAATGAGAGCGTGCGTCCACTGAACAGAGAAACAATTCAACAAAATAGATCACATCAAAGACAATGTAGATGTAATGGTGCTGATAAGCAAAATGGTACCCCATTGACATGGAGAATGTATATGCTCCATCAAACCAGGCTGAGTATTCATGAATAAATGTTTTTATGTGGCTGTGCAACTTGAAACAAGGAGGGGTTGAATGTAACTTAGCGTTTGTGTAATGTTGGCTAATACTAGGTTCCAGCACTCTAACTATTGATCACTCTACATCACATTTAATTAATATATTTATCAATTACAAAACTTAGGTTTAAGCACTCTAACTAATGATCACTCTAACACATTTAACTGATATATTTATCCTCTATAGTCGGCCTGCAACAACCGCATCACACCGAGTGTCTATTCCGACTATGAGCGTGGCACCATCTTTGAGGTCACATGACTTGCAGTCGTACGCTCCATGCCGCCTGACCGGTGTTTTGACTGGGACACACTATTCAAAGCAGTCAGCAAGGAATTTAGGTAAGCTCAGCCAGGTATCTGTTCACGTTAACTGTTTGGGATGTTCCCCGTAAATGTATGTTTAATTCTAGTACATAGAGTGGCGTTATTTAATTCTAGTACGTAGAGTGGCGTTATACTCCACTAGTCTCGCGAACTAGCTAGACAGTAAGACACGGGGTCACACGGCCTGACCCGTGACCGTCTGACGCAACACTTATCACTTGACACATGTCACATCCGATGGCGATGATCGTGGAAGCTACTATTAGTATTGGTGACTAAAGTGAGTATTACTAGTACTAGTAATAGTACAAAGTATGCCTACTACTACTGCTAGTAATTAGTATAGTAAGTAGTATAGTAGTAACTAGTAACTAGTATACTACTACTACTACTAACTACTACTAGTACTTAGTACTACTATATCAGTACTATACTACTACTTACTATAAGAATCTACTACTAACTACTAAAACTACTACTACTACTACTACTACTACTACTACTACTACTACACTACTACTACTACTACTTACTACTACTACACTACTACTACTACTACTACTACTACTACAACTACTAGTACTACTACTACTACTACTAGTAGTACGCTATACAATACTTTATCCGTAGGTTAACAGTCACAGTGACTAAATGTATAATTACAACAGGCTCGTACTAGTAGTAGTACTGAGTAGTAGTAGTACTGAGTAGTAGTAGTAGTGCTACTTGTGACGTTGTGTAGTACTACTACTGGCACATCAATGAACAATTATAAATGCACTCGTGTGTGCTAATATATATTCCAATCCTCCATTCTCCGAACTTCTCGTTCACACGTATAGCGTTAGACCAACTTCGATGAGGCGAACTACTTGAGTCGAACTAGCGGCGCGTTCACACATACAGAGTTTTCAAAGTATGTCTCATTCAGACACGTGCGTTAAACCGGCTCAGATCGATGTCTGTTGTTTTACGTCCTAGCAAAATCTAAGGTCATATCAGGATGGGCATCCACACATACATCCACATGTACATGTACATGCCACATATACATCCACAAGTACATACATGTATACAAACAAAATACCTAATGAAGAGATGGGAAGAGTAGGACGGTCCAAACATGTGCTCCAACCACTATCAAAAGCAACTACCTGTTAGGAAGCAGTCTCCATATGATATATGAAAAAAATGGGACAGTCCAAACATGTGTTCTAAGCACTATGAAAGCAACTACCTGTTAGGAAGCAGTCTCCATCCATGTGCTTAAGCTGCCTCAACTAAACCAGTTACGTTCACACATGCCACTTAGGCCAACTCAAGCTAGTTCGCCTCATCTAATCTACCTCACGAAGCAGTTTACTTGAGGCGAACTAGTTGAGTTGACTCAGCCCTAATTCGCCTCAGAGGAGCGTTCGCATGCACGATCTGAGTTGACTTAGATGAGGCGAACTAGTTCAGGTGACTTAGGCCCGTGTGTGAACGGGGCTACAGACATAGGTCAGATAGAATCCTAGATACTTTCTAGATTAAGATGTTCAGACTATAAATTAGTAAAATTATAAATATAATGATAATGGATGACGGCGGGCTGCGTCTGGCCGTTTATTATCATGGATTCGCTTTGATACTTGTCGCTTCCTAGCCAGCCACTTGGCATTATTAGGATAGGGCAAGGACTGGTTTGCTCGGTGTCAGGATAATGTGACTAAGTTGGATATCGGGTCATGGTGCTGATGCCCTGGTCTACCAGTGGGGCAGCACCAGCACTATAAAGTCACCATGAGTGCCCAATGCCACAAGTCAGTACCCGTCCTGATATGACCTTAGATGTTGCCAGGACATAAAACTCCAACAACCAACTTGAGAAAGTAGTTTATCTACATGGAATTATGTTATCTAGTGAGCTAGATTTAATTCCATTATATACTTGTATTTAATTAGGGACATAAATAGACATAGATCATAATCACACGGTACTACTTTTATCGCATTACTTATCAAGTGGGGAGCGGACAGAGATGTTCTGCTCTCCGTGTACAGAACCTTGGTTCGGTCACGAGTGGATTACGGCAGCATAGTATACGGTTCCGCAAGGAAATCATATATTGGGCTGCTAGACACGATCCATCACCAGGGACTGCGCCTGGCCCTTGGGGCCTTCCGCACCTCACTGGTTCAGAGCCTTTATGTCGAAGCCAATGAACCATCACTTAACAACAGGAGAATCAAATTGGCCATGCAATACGTAGTCAAGATAAAAACTAATGCATTGAATCCTGCACACAATTGTCTATTCGAGCAACCCAACGAATCCAGGTATGAAGCCAGGCTGAATTACATCCGGCCACTGAGGCTCCGAATGAAACCTCATTTGGAGGCCTTGCGCGTGGATTTGGACGTGTTGGAGGATGCCAAAGTCCCAGAACATCCCCTGTGGTCGTTGAGAAAGCCATCGGTTATCCTCCGACTCACGGAACTGAGGAAGTCTGGGACACATCCACTCGAGTACCAAGGACTGCATGCAGAGATTCAAGGCCAGTTTGCAGACCACCTCTCCATATACACTGATGGTTCGAAAGACCAAAGCCGGGTCGCTGCTGCGGCAGTCTGCCGACAGGAACAATTTGGTGTACTTTTGCCCGATCAGAGCTCGATTTTCACTGCAGAAGCCTGACCACTGCTTCTCGTGTTGGAGTGTATAGAGGTATCCAACCACACTAACTATGTTATATACAGTGATTCGTTCTCTTGCCTCCTGGCTGTTGCTGGACTGAAAACGAATCACCCTATTCTAGCAACGGTCATTTATAAAATGAACCAACTGACAACGGATGGGTATGACATCCACCTGTGCTGGGTGCCTGGCCATGCCGGCATACAAGGAAACGAACGAGCTGATCGGGCTGCGAAGAAGGCCCTGAACTGTGATCTTGAACCGTGTCTGATCCCTCACTCTGATCTGAAACCACTAATAGCCACCCACATAAAATCCAAATGGCAACATGAGTGGGATGAAAACATTAATAAACTTAAAGAAATTGAACCATCTGTGGGAAAGCCACCACAGACTCATGCGGGAGGTCGGCGGGACCAAGTGGTCCTTAGCCGCTGCCGTATTGGCCACTCGTGGCTTACACATGCTTTTCTGCTCAAGGGGGAACCTCCCCCTGAATGTATTGGGTGTCAGTCCCCGCTGACACTCAAACACATTTTACTAAGTTGCGTTGATTTTTTGGCCCTGCGCCAACAGTTCTACACTGCAGACAGTATGCATGACCTTTTTACTAAGGTAAAACAGGAAAACATTTTAGCCTTTTTGAGGGCAGCTGGACTGTACCACCTCATATAGTTTACTAAATAGATTCTATCAATTATTAATAAAACTTTTCTTTTTCTATGGGAATTTGTTTCCCTTGACCACAAATATATGATTGTGAGCTCTCTAATTTAATGAGTGTCTATTGGCACATAATTGATTGTCTGCTTTTACATGTAAAAGCGATGGTTTGAACAAAAAACAAACATTTCTCACGGTGAATATGGCCTATGCTGCCGACACGGCGTAAAGCAACCACCAATCAATCAAGATATCTAAAGGTGCTTTCACACTATGACGTATCGCCTCAACGTGCGCCAACGTATGTGATTTTTGACCAACACAGCGGTGTATGTCGGCGTACGTTACATATACGATGGGCATATGGCGTATACGTTCTGGATACGTCGACGCGCGTCAAGGCCCCCGAAAAAAATTGTGCATGCTCAAAATTGTCAACATGTGGCTCGTACGTTGAACGTACGCTGCATGTACTTCTGGGATATGTTGGGAGTACATTAGGGATATATATAGGCATATGTTGCTGCATGTTAGCCATACTTTCAGTCGGTGGGAACGTGCAGTCCGCGTACTGCCAACAGATGCATTACATCCTCCTAACGTACTTCGAATGTATGCCTGCCGTATCTCCAGCATATTTAACGTATACGCCATACTTCTAGCGATGGAGTAACATATATGTAACGTTGGTCAGCATTCCGTGAGTGTATGCGAGTGTTTTGCGAACATTCTGAGAACGTTTTGCGAGGCACAGGAACGCTAGCAATACGTCAGAGATACGTTCTGCATACATTACGTATGTTGTGTGTACGTTGTGTATACTCCCAATTTTACCCCCCACTGCTGAAAAGTTTGACGAATGCCGACATACTGGCAAATTTTCAAACGTTGAGCACGCACTGACACCATACGTCGTAGTGTGACAGTCCCTTTAACTTAAAGGGACTGTCACACACTAGTTTAAGTTCTCAACTCACCCTCAGTAGCCTACATTTGTTTGAAGATACCTTATTTTGTTCAGCAGGCGTACATGCCTGTGAAAAGTGGGGTATGGGTGGGTGGCTGTTACAAGTCATACTACATTAATTCTCTGATAAAATAATGCACTTGCTTTCTAATTGTTATTATAAACGCCGACAAAATAATAGGTATGTATAAACTTTTGAATGGATCGCAGAAAGATTAGATTGTGTTCTATCAGTCCACTATCTTTGAAACGCAATTCTCTAGTTGATCTCCGATTATTCTGGATCGCTACTGGTATTGTCCATTCCAATTATTAACCCTGTTTTGTTGGCACACTGTAATAGAACAACAACAAAACACACACAAATTCCACACAGTGACTCATACTGTAAGTATTTGAAACCGCATATTTGTATGTTGTGCATTTGTGTAGTATGATAAATGTTCAGCCTTTCAGAAACATTGTGATGATTCCAATGACAGTTGAACATGTGCATGTTACTATATTGTTAGGAGACCATTTTCACTTAATAATGGGTTATTATGGACAAAGGGGTCTATGATAACCTGATGACTTTTTGTCACGGTTGGTTGTTGGAAGTTTACTTCCTGGCAACATCTAAGGTCATATCAGGACGGGTACCGACTTGTGACAGTATGCACTCATGGCGACTTTTATAGTGCTCCCCCACTGGGAAATCAGGCTGCCATCACCATGATGCAATAACCCAATCAGTCATATTATCTGGCACTGAGCTAACCAGTCCTTTCCCCGTCCTCTTACTGCTGAGCGACAGGCTAGGAAGCGACAAGTATCAATTTAGTAAGTTATTGGTTTGACTCGACCGGGAATGTATTCCCGATCTCCTGTGCGGGAGGCCTGCGCTCTACTGATTCGGCCACTGCGTTCAATATTTTTGTCATGGACGCAGCATAATGGGAGACAAATCTCAGTTAATACAAACCAATGACTTACACAATTGACAAATGTTACTACCTGGTGTTGCATGTGGCATTAGGAGGATAGGACGGGGGCTAGTTTGCTCAGTATCATGTGACTGAGTTGGATACCAGGTCATGGTGCCTCTGACCCCGCCTCCCAGTGAGACAGCACTATATAGTCGCCATCAGTCCTCATTGTCACAAGTCAGTAGCCGTCCTGATATGATCTTAGATTTGGCTAGGGTGTAAAACCCCAACAAACAAAGCACACTGTCACAAGTCGGTACCATCATCAGGGATGAAAGATCTCCGCGATTTCGCGGATTTCCGGGATTTTTCAATCCCGCAGCACCATTAACATATACTAATATGTAATGCCGACACCTCAGCACTATCAGTGTATACTACTAATAACTGCTTCAAACGGTGCAACACTATCAGCGTATACCAATATATATGAAACCCAACTTCCGGAATTCTCCCGATTCCCTGCCAATGGGAGAATATCAGCATTTCCACTTTTTTTCCCGGAGACCACTTTCATCCCTGATTCATAATAGGACAGCGACACTGTCACTGTAACCTCTTGTAAATGTCTCTTTTGACATAAATTTGACCTTCTTTTGACACTTGTCAGTTTCTAGAAAAAACAGTGACAGAATGAATACTACTCACCTTTTGCTGTGAATATGGCCTTAACTACCAACATGTATACATGTATACTTAACATCAATTAACCTGTCGTTTTTAGTCACATGGATGTCATTTCTCACTGGTCTTGCGGCCGTGAATCCTTAGTTATTACTAGGACGTCAAATTTCAAATAAAGCCAGTTGCAAATAAATTGGTACCCGTCCAGATATGACCTCAAATGTTACTAGGACATAAAAGGACAATAAGCAAAACCTAACCGTTTTCCCCACGCTTTCAACAAGTTGTGAAATAGGAGTTGGATTTGTAAAAGTAGCTGTTGCAGATGTGGTGCCAAACACGTAACAGTTAACACTATGGAGTATAGTTTATGTTGTCGGGAAACATACATGTCGCAGGTGAGCATGTAGACGATGCTGGCGGCATGGGTCGGCTCATTTTGATTGGTTGTTGGAGTTGTACGTCCTGGCAACATCTAAGATCATATCAGGTCAGACACTGACTTGTGACAGTGCGCACTCATGGCGACTTTATAGTGCTGCCCCATTGCTCATTTTGAAAGCCCTGGTACATATCCATATATTTCCTGTGACATTCCTTTAAATAACATTTCACTTCCATTTGCAGGCCTCAATATGTCTGGATCCGGCGAAGTAAGTAACTAAATGAAATTAACATTTTAATCATTTACATCTAACCTACGAGCTTCTTTATTAAGCCATTTCATTGACAGAAAGGAGAAATAATTCGTACTACAATATCTTCAACATTCAGTTATGTGCAACTAAAAAGGACTCAATAAATAATGGTTAATATGTATTTTTCATTCGTTATCTTCTGGCAATTTAACAGAATTTAGCAAATTATATGTCATTATATAACAATTTGTGCTACTGGAACTATTTGAGATGTTATTCCAAGTTAGATTCTGTTAAACTTAGTTTCATATTCCGATTGTTTTTATATATCTTTTGTAATATTTCTCTTAGATAAATTATATATATTAGGTCGATCATTACCAAGGTTTAGTTTGAGTAACCTTTATTATAAATGGCTAACTTTTGAGATACTTGAACTGAAAACATGCAATATTACTTAAAATTTTATTTTGGACTGCAAATCTGTTTGGACCCTGGATCCATTTTATATGGATTTTCAAATACTGGTGTTAAGTACTAAGTATAGTGAGTTTCTATGACAGTTTGATACAATGTTATTTGGTAAGAAAGCAATTGGTTAGCCCGCATTGGTGTTTCGATGCTTATAAAAGGGCATGACATATAAAATTACAAGAGGGGCGTATGAATCAGCAGCTTCGCCAGGCATGTCCAAAAACTCGAGACATGAACCAGAACGCCGCCGACAACTGTTTTTAGCTGAGAGTTACCAATATTCTGAACATCCTGCCGAGTTCTATTGAGGAGACCCTGGGTATTAAGGCTCTTTGAACGAAGGATTGACAGATACAGCAGGCGTCAAGATATGGTATATAATTATGAAGCGACTCTGAACTCATGTCACTAGACTAATTTTAAAATGTCATCTTTCCAGATTCATCAGACAATGATCTGGATATACAGGTCTAATGACCGTGTTCCAGTCAAGACCTAAGTAAACCTAAGTAAAGTTAAGTAATTTATTTCTGTTCTCAGGGTAATAAGTTGTGGGGAGGAAGGTTCACGGGTGGCACAGACCCAGTCATGGAGAAGTTCAATGCTTCCATCGGCTACGACCAGCGGATGTGGAAAGCAGACATAGAGGTAAGTACACCCTTTGTTGTTGTTTACCCTGTCCCTAATGAATAAGTCGCATCGTGGCTTAATTCGCTACACTCGGATGAAAACAGATCAGAAAAAGAAGTCGTTTAAAAGGTGTTTGTTTTAAGAAAAGTAAGTCAGCAACCTAGGAGGTCTATCATCATGTATCAAGTAGGCGACCAGGGCCTGAAGTTCTGGCACTGACTGGAGTGCATAAGGTGAGGAGGGAATATGACCGTCTTAGAGTTGAGGATGGAACTTGAGGAGAGAAGTCAGCGCTCACCCCCCCAAATAAGAGGGTGGTGGGTGGGGAATGTCAAGTGCACAGCAGGAGTCGAAGGGGCAGAATGAAGAACAGAGAGAGTGCCCGAGGACAGCTCAAAATAGCCTAGCCTCGTTTGAAAATTACCCATGTTAGCCTCGGCCAACATGCTCGTTTTCATCGTTGAACATCAATAGTCTCAATTTGGTAGTTGCCTTGTCATGTTACCTGATTAGTGGCTAACGTTAATTATGTTAGTTTTGTTGGTGCTACACCTGAAATATTTATCTATATATATACCGACCCCATGTGCAAACTGCCATGCTTGCCATTCTGATTTCCGTGGAATCATTCCGATTTTCAGGCTCTAGTTTGGCCATTCAGTGCGAAATCCATATAATTCTGCGAAATTGCACCACATATTTCGATAACATGCTGAACGGATTTCTGAGTTTATAATAATGAAATTGGTTATTTTTGCAGATTGGTCATTCGTGCAGATCCATTGAAAAAAGTAGTTGCTGGGATATAGAGGGATAAGGGCTTATTAAGTGTTGCTATGTATAAAGACACAAACAATATATATTTTCCTGCTGAAAATACTACTTTTAGGGCCCTTGACATGTTTAATTTGCATGACCTACCAAGAAGTTGGGGAGGCCTGTCCCCTGGGCCCCCAGACCCCCGTCCTGAATTTCAGAGCTGTTTTAACTGATGGCCAATCACATCCCTGTATGTATAATAATGTTATTTTTGGGGTTTCTGTATATCCACGCGTGTATCACTGTAGTGTGCATGAACACATTTTAAATGAAACAAATGTATCGATTATTACAAATTCTGTGCATTTTATTTTTATTATTATTTTATTCATTATTATTATTATTATTACAATGAAAATTTGGCAAGTCGACATTGATAAAAAGTTAAAAAAATTAGTAAATACCAACAAAGTTGTATCCCCCAGAATACCTTCAGCACTGAAAATCAAAGGTAATCTAGAAAGTTGACAGATCAGAGAGTATAATTGTGTTTTTATGCTGCCTTTCTCTCCCCACCCCCTTCCTCTCACCTCCCATCTAGGGCAGTCTGGCCTACGTGCAGGCCCTGGAGCAGGTGTCCCTGGTGACGTCAGAGGAGTGTGCGCAGATCAGACAGGGCCTCCAGCAGGTGTCAGCTGAGTGGGAGGCGGGAACCTTCAGGGTGCAGGCGGGGGACGAAGACATCCACACCGCCAACGAACGACGCCTCAAGGTGACGCGACTTGCTCAATAGCCTTTCTCATCAGTGGGGCTTCCCTGAGGGAATTTCCCCCCCACCCCCTCCCGAAAATGTATGATTTAAGAATATGTATAAACACGGTTCATACAGGTCCTTGAAAACCTGGAAACTCATGGAATTTCATAATTTAGGATTCCAGGCCTTGAAAATCCTTGAAAATGCAAAATCATGACTATATCTTTTTAAAGCCTACTATTTTTTAATCAGAAATAGCTGTGGTGTAAAACAAATCTGTTCTTTATTCATTAATCAGTGGTGTTTTGGATTTAGAGTGATTTCTGTGGGTTTGTTATCCTGCCTCTGCTTTTATATTAAAACTATACAGATGTTTGTTGTTATTTTTTGGGGCTCCCTGAGTGAATTTTGATAATTAAAAAAAAATCTTTAATGATTTTAAAAGTGTTTAGAAACAGCTCGTTCTCATCAGTGAGGCCTCCTTGGGGGAAATTTTGATACCAATATATTAATTAACCATAGCTTACCAACATACGTTGTATGTATACACAGGTTCAAATCTAGATGGGTGTTGTTCTTTTGACAATGCTCTGCTTTCATAGGATTGTGCAGCTTTTATAAGTGTGAGTTGGTGACAGGAGCTGATTGGTTCCACGGCCGGGAAGCTGCACACAGGACGCAGTCGGAATGACCAGGTGGCGACAGACATGCGGCTGTGGCTGCGGGAGGCAGTGAGCACGCTACACAGTGTCCTCATCGAGCTGATCCGCGTGCACATCAGCAGGGCGAGCGAGTGAGTGATACCTGTGTGATTAAAGGTGCATTTAGTTGATTGATTAGAGTGAGTGATACCCGTGTGATTAAAGGTGCATTTTGTGGATTGGTTATTAGAGTGAGTGCTACCAATATGATTAAAGGTGCATTTTGTTGATTGATTAGAGTGAGTGATACCTGTGTGATTAAAGGTCCATTTTGTTGATTGATTAGAGTAAGTGATACCAATATGATTAAAGGTGCATTTTGTTGATTAATTAGAGTGAGTGCTACCCATGTGATTAAAGGTGCATTTTGTTGATTGATTAGAGTGAGTGATACCAATATGATTAAAGGTGCATTAAGTTGATTGATTAGAGAGTGAGTGCTACCAATGCGATTAAAGGTACATTCACCGGGCAGTGTGTCCTAATCTGTAGAGCACGGAAGATCGGGAGTTCGGTTCCTGGCCGAGTCAACCCAATGACTTTAAGGTTGATACTTGTCGCTTGCTAGCTTGGTGCTCGGTATTAATAGGATAGGGCAAGGACTGTTTGGCTCAGTGTCGGGATAATGTGACAATGGGATATTGGGTCATGGTGGCAGCGGCCTGATTTCCCAGTGGGACCACTATAAAGTCGCCATGAGTCCACACTGTCACGAGTCGGTACCCGTCCTAATCTCACCTTAGATGTTTGTTGTTTTACGTCCTAGCAACATCTAATGTCATCAGGACGGGTAGTGACTTGTGACAGTGCGCGCTCATGGCGACTTTATAGTCCTGTCCCACTCAGAAACCAGGCCGCCAGCACCATGACCTGATATCCCACTCAATCATATTATCCTGACACTGAGCCAACCATTCCCTGCCTTGTCCTGTTAATGCAGAGTGCCTGTCTAGGAAGCGACAAGTATTAATTTAAGTCATTGGTATGACTCAACCAGGGTTCAAACCCACGATCTACAAGCACGGGAGATGGACACTCTAACTCATTCGGCCATCCCGTCTGGTCTGACCTTAGATGTTGGCAGGATGTAAAACTCCAACAACCAACCAACCAAATGTACATTCATTTGATTGATTAGAGAGTAAGTGCTACCACTGTGGTTAAAGGTGCATTTACATTCATTTGGTTGATTAGAGAGTAAGTGCTACCACTGTGGTTAAAGGTGCATTTAGTTGATTGATTAGAAAGTAAGTGCTACCAGTGTGGTTAAAGGTGCATTTAGTTGATTGATTAGAGAGTAAGTGATACCACTGTGGTTAAAGGTGCATTTAGTTGATTGATTAGAGACAGTGCTACCAGTGTAATGAAAGGTGCATTTAGTTGATTGATTAGAGAGTAAGTGTTACAAGTGTAATCAAAGGTGCATTTAGTTGATTGATTAGAGTAAGTGTTACCAGTGTAATCAAAGGTGCATTTAGTTGATTGATTAGAGTAAGTGCTACCAGTGTAATCAAAGGTGCATTTAATTGATTGATTAGAGACTGAGTGCTACCAGTGTAATCACAGGTGCATTTAGTTGATTGATTGCTGATGGGTTTAGCGCTGTGTCGGCAGCAAGAGCCATATTCATGCCAAAAAGTTAGTGGCCGTTTTGTTAATCACATTTATATGCTTATAGTAAAATTTACACAAGTTAAATTTACACAAGAATCTGAAATCTGGTTAAGTTTTGTGTCAAATGACAGCAAAATCTAACTCCTGACACATGGCTAAAATAGTGCAGTTCTCAGGAATGTATCATAACAGAGCTTGATAATGCTTTAGGACTAATATGCCTTCCTCCTCGGTCCCCATATCTTTCACTTTGTACAACCGTGAAAACCTTGTATAACCCCTTATTTATGATGATATTCAGTTGATTATTCGGTGTTCTTTCCTGTAGGCATATAAATGTGATTAACAAAATGACACAATAAATACCAGGAGCATAGCTACATGTAAGCCACGTGCAAACAATTTCTCTCAGCGTAATATCTTTTCCTTACTAAATCTTTTATGTGCAAACAATTTTTTTCCCCTGTGAGCACGTGCAAATGTTTGTTTTTTTACATACTAAATATTTGATAATATGCACTTTTTTATTTTGTGCAAACAAATTGAATACTACCAACTTTTCTCCGTGTATATGTACTTTCTGCCGACGTAACGTTAAACCCTCACTCACTCACTCACTCACTCACTCACTCACTCACTCACTCACTCACTCACTCAGTCGTTTACTCAGTAATATTGGCTGCTTAATATTATTATTAATGGTTGTTTGTTTAACGACCCCCCCGCACAAAAAGTAGACATCGGCTATTGGGGGTCAATAATATTAATAACACCACTATATATTAATAAGATTAAATATAACTTAAAAGCTGGCTAAATCCTTTTCCTCTGGTCACACTAATAGTAACAACAAAGTGAGGCTTAAACATATTAAAAAATACATTGGGTTGTGTTCTGTTGTGTTGTTCAGTGAGATGGACATCCTGATGCCGGGTTACACCCATCTGCAGCGTGCACAGCCCATCAGGTGGAGCCACTGGATGCTGAGGTAGGAGGCCCGGATGACACTACACCTTATTCCAGGATGAAAGTGGTCTTGGACCCACCCCCACCCCCCAAAAAAGAAAGGAAGACATTTTTTTTTAAAGCTCAAATCGATGGGTTGGGGTGGGTGGGTGGCGGGAATAGTCACAACATTGATAACAGAACACTCTCCAAGCAGAGTTTGTAATGGTTGGCTATATGCTTGGTGCTAAGACTATGCTTGGAAAGTATTGGATGAAACCTGACTTCTGATAATTTCCCTGCAATTCCATGGCAGTGCAAACCGGAGGTCGGGAGTTCGAAAACCCGGTCGAGTCAAAGCAATGACTTACAAAATTGATACTTGTCACTGGCGCTCAGTATTATTAGAATAGGGGATGTATGCTGCAACGAGATTGTAAGATTAATCACTCACTCGCCCACTCTCAATGTTGCTGTAGTTACTTATGGATGCTACAATGAGATGTACAAAGATTAATCACTCACTCACCCACTTTCCATGTTGCTGTAGTTACGCGGAGATGCTGCAACAAGATATATATATATATATACAAACATTAATCACTCACTCGCCCACTGTCAAGTGGCATTCTCTGTGGCGGAGTGGTTAGAGTGTCTGACTTTTTTCTAGGTCAGACTCCTAATCTGAGGGTCGGCAGTTCGATTCCCCGTGCCCCCAGCTCTGCCAATTTGGATTTCCACCGCTGTGTATAACTTACAGCATCATCAAAGGCCGGTTGCTCTCATACCATGTCTATGTGGTGTGGGAGGTTAAAAATCCCTTGGGTTGGTAAAAGTGTAGGCTCGGGCTTTCTATCGACCAGCAGTGGAATGAGGAAGACCAGTCGTCTATGACTGAAATTTCCCTGCTTAAACAACTAATGGACCAAAAAAAAAATGTTGCTGTAGTTATGCATGGATGCTGCAACAAGATATACAAAAATGAATCACTCACTCACCCACATTCCATGTTGCTGTAGTTACGCGTGGATGCTACAATGAGATGTACAAAGATTGCCCACTCTCTCTGTTGATGTAGTTACGCGTGGATGCTGCAAAGAGATGTACAAAGATTAGGTGAACTGAAGGCCCGGGTCAATATGCTTCCCCTGGGAAGGTGAGTCTGGAATGTCTCCACGTCAACCTTTCTTAATTATAGTTATTAAAGATTAAAAATTAATTCATCTCATTTATAAATCAATGCTGTTTTCTTTTTAGCTTTCTGAAGGTTAAAATAAAAAAGGGACAAATTTAAGTAAAAGATAATTATCAATACTTATTGTTTCAATTAACACCAATTCGACTTTGTCAGTTTTTTTGTTTAAATTGTGGTCAGCGATTGCTTATTATTAACGCATGGACATAATAACAGTTCTTACAACACCTTCGTAAGTGTAATTAATTTAGTGGTGGTACGCCTCTGGTTAAATCTGCACTGGACGTTAAAACAATTCTTGTATTTTCAGTACTTCATCTCTATTTATGATTGCCATTTTCAGTGGAGCTCTCGCTGGAAATCCATTCAATGTAGACAGAAACTTCCTCGCCAAAGGTGGGAGTTTTACTTTTTCTTCTTTTTCTTTACAGAAAAGTCTAATTCCTGTTTTTCTCTTTTTTAAAGTAGTAACTCACATATGTATGTTCGGTTTTCTTATAGACGATTCATAAATGTCAATGGTTTTCATAATCCTAACAATGTTACATTAGGTTTGACCCCCACTTCTCGCGCCCAACATAAAAACATTGGTGAAATGTAGCCATTGCAATCGGAACAAGGCCTCACTCAGTTCGTGAAGAACTTCAATATTTATGGACCGTAGCTGGCTTTTGCGACCTGTTCTGTATTGCCAGGTCAATGGGTCGTGGGTTCGTTCGATCCACGACCGGGGTGAACCAAATATTTATCAATTTTTATTTGTTAATGAAACAGGAAAATAAATAAACGGGAAAAAAAGAAAACGGTATTTGTCGGATACTAGGAATTATTAGAATCGGGGAATGACTGGTTTGCTGTATCGGAATAATTAGACTGAGTGGGAAAGCGTATGATGGTTTCATCAAATCTATCAACCCACCTCGGGTGCGTACTGACCTAGTCGCGACCCGCTATGATATTACCTAAAATATTGCTAGGAGATAAAACTCCACTCATTAACTCACTCCAAATTCTATTTTCAGAGCTGGACTTTGCTGGGCTCACCGGAAACAGCCTTGATGGTACAAGTGATCGGGACTTTATAGGTAATGTTAATTTGTTCTTCTAATTTTATTTTCTGTTTAAAAAAAAAAGTGCTCGACTTATTTTAAAAGAATTATTTGTGAAGTAAATCCTCAGGATTCGTGAAAAGTAGATGTATGTGTATACACACTTCCTAAGGGAATAGGAGGTAACCAGACGGGATGGCTGAATGAGTTGAACACCCGCCTCCTGTTTTGGTATGTTGTGGGATTCAAGTCCTGGCCGAGTCAAATCAATCACTTAAATATTTATGCTTGTCACGACCTAGCTTAGATTGAAATTTCTTTTGCTTGATCAACTAGTGTACCCCAAAATACAAAAAAAAGCATTGATACAAACAGGTAACTTCTTATTAATTTTAGAAACTTGCCAAACACTTTTCCACTAATGATTGGAATAAAAGAGGATAGTAATGACCGGACGCGGTAGCCGAATCTTTAAGAGCGCAGGCTTCCCATATGGAAGGTCTGAAGTTTGAATCCCAGCCGAATTGATACTTGTCGCTTCCTAGCCAGGCACTCGGCATTAATAGGATATGGCAAGGACTGGTTAGCTCAGTGTCAGGATAATGTGACTAAGTGAGATATCAGGTCATGGTGTCAGCAGCCTAGTCTCCCAGTGGGAGCACACTATAAATTCGTGATAAGTGTGCACTGTCACAAGTTGGTACCTGTCCTGATATGACCTTAGATGTTGCTAGGACGTAAAACAACAACCAACAACAACAACCTAAGACTTGTGTTGAAGTTCACAGTGTTCACCACCCTTCAACCACTTATAGCCGAGTTCCTGTGGTGGGCCTCCATGACTGGCACCCACCTGTCCCGGTGGGCTGAGGACCTGCTTCTCTACTCAACCAAGGAGTTCTCCTTCGTCAGCCTGTCGGACGCCTACAGCACCGGCAGCAGCCTCATGCCGCAGAAGAAGAACGCCGACAGCCTCGAGCTGATTAGGGGGAAAGCCGGCCGACTCTTCGGACATGTGAGCAAGCTTTCGATTTGTTGCGCCCGACCGTATAATTCCAACGCAGTGTCGGAATCAGGAGGGTACTCTGCTTCCCATGGGTTTGAAAATCCGGCCGAGCCAAAACAATGACTTACAAAACTGATACTTGTCGCTACCTAGTCTGGCACGCGGCATTAATAGGATGGGAGCAAGCGCTACCTAGCCTGACGCTTAACATTAATAGAATGGAAGCAAGGACTGGTTGCCTCCGTGTCGGGGTAATGTGACTTGTTGGGATAGTGTCACTGGCATTGTGTCCCAGTGAAACAGCACTGTGAAGGATATATGTAAACACGCTGGTTCGCAGGTTCACTCCTTCAGCGACCAGCGGACAGGATTCGGAATACCCGTCTTAAAATATGTGGGTTATAAGTAAATAAATTCATGGGTGTGTCGTATATTTAACAATATATTAAAGCATGTATTAAGTTATTTATGCGAATGCATAACGATGCTCTCAAACAGCTACTTAACTATAATTCACACTGTAGGTGCATACCCAACATTTGCTCAAACTTATTCATCTGTTATTAAACAATATTATTGAGTAAATATTTTATTGTGATGTCTAATAACTTAAAGATGGGGGTGGGGGGGGGGGGCTAATACTAATAAATAATAGGTGGTGGGATTGGGATATATATTTTTTTAAACCGTCGGTCTTGTGTCTTTGGGGGGGGGGGTGAACTGAACTGCATCCTACTGTTGAAACTTGGTCACGTGATAGTGTTATCTGGAAGGAAATGGTGGTGGCACCACCTGTAGTCTATTGATGTTTTAGTTTCCGAGAGTTCCCCGGGGGGAGCTCCAGTGGGCGGATTGAACCGCCGACAGGTGGGTGACGGCGGATTTTTGGTGGTTGGTGGGCCGTCGGTCCTGTATAACTTAACGGGAGGGGGCGCGACGATCGGGCAGATAATGCTATAGCTATGGGGTGGGTCTCAGCGTCGGTCATCGCTCGTGAATTACCCATATAAGTGACAGTGGTAACGCCGGAAGTTAGGATCGTACCCGGTGGTAGTGCCACCAGTCACCATATGAGTAAGTAGCAAAATTATAGTGAGTGCCCTTTTGCTAATAATATAATAATAATATAATAACAATGTAATAGAATAATCCCTTCTGCGTTTTATACTCGCATAATGCTTATACATCACATATATATATATATATATTTTACCTCGGTACTTCACCTCTGGCTACTCGTAGCCCAGGGAGAGGGAAACACATCCGGTCCAGCAATTAGCATAATTTACTCACAACGGGAGGACGCTGTGGATAAAGCTCCAGCGGTTTATTACCTAAACGACTGAAATTCGAGTAAGTATGTTGGTTTGTGACAGATATTATGATGGATAACGCAATGCTCTACATTAGTATTAGTAATGTGAAAGTAAAACTTTTTAGTAAGTTTTATGATAGGTTTTCGTGTTATTAAATGCCGCCCGTTGCCGAACGGGGAGGTGGCTGACCGGTGTCGGCCATCGTGTTTTTTGCTACCCGTTGCCGAACGGAGAGGTGACTGGCCGGAGCCAGTCATCGCTTAGATGAATCCTGGGTTTCTTTTACGGATTCGCTTTGGATTGTATCTTGGGTTTCTTTTATGGATTCCCCATGGTTAAATGTACCTCCGAGTTTCCTAGCATTTTCTCCAACTTGCTGGTGCAGTAGCCGCAGGAGGGAGAAGTGTACGCGGCAGAGTGTGGGCGGGAGCAGTACACTGGTCCCGACCCCTCATTTGGTTCGGTTTGGTTTGTCCGGCCGGAAACCTTACGACATAACTTTAGCTTACAATCGCCTGTATTAAAGGCGGTGTAAATACGGTTTTTAGTACCTATATATATGTTGCGTTCCACATATTTCCTCGCATTTTGACAAAATTGTTGGTATTTTGCAGACGAACGAGATGGCGTTGAAGCGGGGTATGCCCGAGGCATCGCACGGGCTGAGTGAAGGTGAAGGCATGCCTGAAATGGGGTAAACTCACTCCCGCGAACAGACATTTGTTGTCTGACCGGACTACCCAATGCCCTACCTGTATGAAGTTCAAATCAACAAGACATGTTGTGCCTCATGGTGCGGCAAACATCTGGATGGGAAGAAAATTGAAAATAACCCAACCTGCTTTCGGAAATCAAGACAGGATTTTCGGGGGCACCTCACAGGGCACCGAGGCCGCGTTGCAACAGGCGGGAGCTATGGTTACCAGTCCCGAGGCAGGGGACAGAGGCAGTCATTCGGCTGGAATGACGGCAACAGACCGTTCAAACAGAACCCGCCTCACCAGAAGCAGTTCCCCCGTCCAGGGAACAAGTAGAGGCAACTACGCAAACAACTGTAAGCGTTTTTAAAGCGGGTAACATTAGCAATTATGTTCCGGAATGGCAAAGCATTACAGATAATCAAACAATTTTGAGTATTGTACAAGGGGTCAGGATTCCATTAATTAATGACCCAAATCAGACTAAAGTGCCTTTCCCTTAGGTTTTGACTCAAATGAAAAACGTAAATTAACACGTGCAGTGAAAAGATTTTGTGATAAAGGTATTATAGAAAATGTTAATCATGAGGAAGGAGAATTTATTTTGAATATTTTTTCTAGACCTAAACCTAATGGTGAGGTTAGATTGATTTTGGACTTAACTACGTTAAATAAAATGGTCCAATATAAACATTTTAAGATGTTTTCCCTAAAGACAGCAAGGGATTTGGCTGGCGAGTGTTGATTTAACAGATTGTATAGAGAAGGAAGGCAAGATATAGAGTGTGCAGAAGGAACCAGAAGGAGCTTGCTTAGTTTATTATATATATAGGTTTTAGAATCCAAGATGGCTGTACACACCTGATCAATCCCTCCAATCACTAACAGGCATTCTTATTCAACCAATGAACATTCAATATCCTTGTAACAAAGGCATGGTTATGTCTGGCTGCAGTGCCCTGGTGTGTCTGGGTGTGCAGTGATCTGTAAATAACACTTGGGGGGGGAGGGGGTATGTGAGGAGAGTTCCAAAGACTCTCTCACATGTCAAGAAGTGACCCGCTCTCATGTCTAGAAGTGACCCTCTCTTACTATCCATTATAATACAATTTCTATCTTAAATCAGTAATGGATCACCAACACCACATATACCTTATATGCCTTTGGTTTTACATACCATTTACCATTATATAGACTAGTTCAATTTACTATAGACTAGTTCACACCATCCTCCAAGGTCTCAAATATCAGAAAATTTTACAAGATGCTTATTAATATTATACCATACCTATTGCTAAACAAGATAGGAAGGTGCTGCTTTTTATTTGGGATGACCAACTTTATGAGTATACATGTATGCCAAATGGACTAGCTTGTGCACCCAGATTATTTACAAAACCTATTTTTTCACGGATGGCACAAAGGGGACATATTATGTTTCCCTACATTGATGATTCATTCATTGTTGCCCATACTGAACAAGCGTGTCAGAAAGCAGTAAATGATCTTTGTCAAGCGTTTACAACATTGGGATTTTTTATTCATAAAACAAAATCAGTTTTTAAACCAACAAAGAACTTAAAATGTTTAGGTTTCTTTATTGACACGATTAAGATGACCATAGCACTTACACAACAAAAGATAGATAAGTTTAAAACAACAGCAGAACAACTGCTTAGTTTGAATAAACCAAAAATTAGACAAGTAGCTGTTTTGGTAGGTTTAATGACGGCTTACGCTCCAGCTATTTTATATGGCAAAGCTCACATTAAATCACTGGAAATTGATAAGGGACACACTCGTGAGATGGACTATTTTGGTGTTGAAAGAAGCAGGGGTCAATATGGACCGCTATGCGTCTCACTCAATGAGAAGCGCGATGGTCTCAAAGGCATGACAATTAGGAATCTCAGTGAAGAGAATCCTCGCCCATGCAGGCTGGAAGACGGCTAGGTCATTTGCTAAACATTACAACAAACGACTAGAAAAGTCTCGTGGCCTGGCGACTCAACTGTTCACCAATTAACAAGACGAGTGAGAACAATTTAACAATTGTTTATTGTAATGATGTATTGAATGTTTGTACTAAACAATAAGGTATACTATATATGGTACACTGGTTAGTACAGATGAATAGAACAAGTTTATAGTTATAAAGAAGTAGTAAGAGGATAAAAATGAATTTACATAAAATCTCCCTGGGCTACGAGTAGCCAGAGGTGAAGTACCGAGGTAAAATAGTATAGTTATACGAATCTTACCTGGTACAGATGATGGATAACTGTTGTTTTCCCGAGGTACAAGATTCGGATAGTCGTGGGCTAGGCCCGCCCACCGCACCCTGCCACAACTATTACGTTTGCTGGTGCCAAAACAAAAACATTTATAGTATCCATATATTGTAGAAGATAATTTTTATCCTGAATAAGTAGGTAAAGATTGCTGGACCGGATGTGCTTCCCTCTCCCTAGCCCATGACTATCCGAGGCTTGTACCTCGGGAAAACAACGGTTATCCATCATCTGTACCCAGGTAAGATTCGTATAACTATACTATATATACATATATATATTTTTAACCCATTATCGATGGGTTTTATCCCGCTTTGACTGGATAAAACCAGTTGTTTTTACTGGGGTGGTTTTTCCCCCATTTTTTTCCCACCTAGTGGAAAACAACATCCAACTCTGCTTTGAACAACCTAGTCCATTACACACATTGTCCACTGCCGGTAACTCCCAGCCTTGTCTCCACAGTGCACTGGCATGATCATGACGATGAAAGGCCTGCCCTCAACATACAACAAGGACCTGCAGGAGTGTCAGGAGCACATGTTTGACACACACGACACTCTGCACGGAATCCTCCAGGTGGCGCTAGGAGTCATCTCCACACTGAAGGTATGTGTGTCATCTGTAATTTTCAGTTTGCAGTTAATTAAAAAAAAAATATATATAATTCCCCTCACCTACAACCAGTTTGAGATGATGTATTTGGAAATGAGGGTGTGCTGGAGTCGATCCGATTCCATCCGCAACTCATTATTAAATATTTTAGGGAAACTGTTTTTTACCCAAAATTTATTTTCCATTTTTAACTTGAAAAGTCTTTTACTGTTGATTTTTTTTTATCATATACCACTTGTGATTTTGCCACAGCTGTATACTCTTTTGGCATATAGCATTCTGCTCTGTTTTACCTTTTTTAAATGTAATTTTTTAGTAAGACATGATTAACCACTGTATGACCCTCAATAGCTGATGTTTACTTTTTGTGCTGGGGGGAGGGGTCGTTAGACAAACAAATAACAAATTTTAAATATTAGAATAAATCTCTGAACACTGGCAAGCGGAAATCCATATAAATATGTATGTATATGGTCGTTCTCTGAAGCTGGGTACCACATGCAGGGTCCATACGGGGCCTGGAAAGTTTTGAAAAGTCTTGAACATCATTGGCCCAATTTCATGGCCTTGAAAAGCCTTTAAAAGCCTTGAAGTTAACTTATTTTGGGTAATTAGTCTTGAAAAGCCTTGAATCCCATGAAACCATCCCCACTGATATAAATTAGTCTGAAATTGCCTTTCGCCATTGTATTTTCCCGCTGAAATCCAAATGAAAATAGTCTGGCATTCCTATCAAAAACAGTCTTGAAAAGCCTTGAAATAGCCTTGAATTCCATATCTTCACATGTGTATGGATCCTTGGCGTCTATGATAATAAATATTTATATCTTGCATATAAATCTTTATATATTATATATATATAATGTATATATTATAAATATGTTGTATAAGAAGTTATGCAAATATTATTGTGAATAAAATATACATCTTTATACTGGCTTATTGTGATAGGCTACCAAATCAGGAGTGAATAGGTAATATATAAATCTGGTCAAAATGACCCAGACGGTAACAGCTTTCCATAAATCTGTTGCGTTGTTTACTTCCGGTCAGATTGACAGTGAGGCCTGCCGAAGTGCCCTGAGTCCGGATATGCTGGCCACAGACCTCGCCTACTACTTGGTACGCAAAGGGGTAAGTCTTCAGAGGTCAGGTTAGCTAGATCAGTATTCACCGGACACATTGCCCGAATCGGTAAGCGCGCAGGCTTCCCATGTGGAAGGTTCAAAACCCAGCCGAGTCAAACCAAAATTACTAGGATAGGGCAAGGACTGGTTAGCTCATATCAGGACATTGTACCGACTTGTGACAGTGTGCACTCATGGCGACTTTATAGTGCTGCCCCACTGGGAGACTAGGCTGCCAGCCCCATGACCCGATATTCCACTCAGTCACATTATCCTGATACTGAGCTAACCAGTCCCTTGCCATATCCTAGTAATGCCAACCACCAGGCTAGGTAGTGACAATTATCAATTTGATTAATAATTGGTTTGACTCTGTTGGGATTGCCAACACCTTACCTTTTGCACGGAGGGAAGCGTGCGTTCTCACTAATTCGGCCATCTTGTCCAGTCTAACAAAAAAGTAGAATGGTGTAAACTTGGTGAGTTTCGCAGGATCCCTATAAGGGCCTGAAAAGTCTTGAAAAGCCTTGAACTTCCTTTACCTCATTTCAAGGCCTTGAAGAGCTTTGAATTTAACCTATTTTGGGTAATTAGTCTTGAAAGGGCTTGAATTCTATTAAACTGTCCCCACTGATCTAAATTAGTCTGAAATCGCCTTTCGCCATTGTATTTTCCCCCTCAAATCCAAATGAAAATAGTCTTGCGTTCCTATAAAAAAATGCCTTGAAAAGCCTTGAAATAACCTTGAATTCCATATCTTCACAAGTGTACGGACCCTGGTTTCATCGCTCATTTTACATTAGATGAGTTGGTGGGTTAGACTGCGCATTGCTGACTCCTCACTTTGTACTATCTACCGGGCGTGGTGGCCGAATCGGTCACCATAGATGCACACTGTCCCAAGTCGGTGCTCGTCCTGATATGACCTTAGATGTTGCCAGGACCCAACAAACAACAACATTGGATGAGTTGGCAGGTTAGACTGTGCTTTGCTGACTCGGCATCCTGATATGACCTTTGATGTTGCCAGGACGTAAAACTCCAACAACCAACCAACTTTGCTGACTCCTCACTTTGTGCTGTCCGTTCAGATCCCGTTCCGGGAGGCTCACGGTCTGTCGGGGGCTTGTGTCGCTCTGGCTGAGAAGAAGCAGTGCAAGCTAACCGAACTCAGTCTCACCGACCTCAAGACTGTCAGGTAAGTTCACTGCATGCGTTTTCAGAACTGCATTATTTTATTTTATTCTTTCTGTAGCTAGTGTAAGTAAAGCAAATGTTGTGGTGTTCTCTGTGGCGGAGTGGTTAGAGTGTCTGACTTTTTTCTAGGTCAGACTCCTAATCTGAAGATCAGTGGTTCGATTCCCCGTGCCCCCACCTCTGCCAATTTGGATTTCCATCGCTGTGTATAACTTACAGCGACATCAAAGGCCAGCTGCTCTCATACCATGTCTATGTGGTGTGGCAGGTTAAAAATCCCTTGGGTCGGTCAAAGTGTAGACTCAGGCTTTCTATCGACAAACTGTCTAATGGTGAAAACAAGTCCATTCAGACTTATCCATGATAGGCAGTATAAATCTTCAAGAAAAATGAAAGCCGGCCACTGTTAGTATGGTGGGTATCCGGTGGCGGCGCCACCAGTCAGACTATGGAATTATTTACAGGGTATATAAGGCTGCCAGGTAACTTCACTGCATGGGCTTTAGGAACCATATTGTTTTATTTCATTATATTTGAGTGATAAGTAAGGCAGAAAACTGGCCTGCTAGAGGGACATACTGGTGAAAAGGATGTAGGCTGAGCCCTTGTGGTCGAACTGATCTTTATGGTAATCTCATGTGAAGTAGCCACATAGTCTTAGCATCATGCATATAACCAATCATTACTCTGTATGGATAGCAGTGTTGTGATCCTTTTGTTCCGCTTTTCTTTGTTCTCCGTCTGAGACCACTTTGATCCCTGTTAGATCTCCGTGATTTTGCGGATTTCCACAATTTTCACAGAAATGTATGATCTTGTACAATGTACGACAATAATTACTAGGATATAGATTTTTTCTTCCATTTTTTTCTTGAAGATTTATACTGTCTATCATGGATAAGTCTGAATAGACTTGTTTTCACCATTAGACAGTTGGTCAATAGAAACCCAGAGCCTACATTTTTACCAAGCCAAGGGATTTTTACCCTCAATCACCGCTTAGACATGGTGTGAGTGCCTTTGATGACACTGTAAGTTATACACAGCGGTGGAAATCCAAATTTGCAGAGGTGATGTCATGGGGAATAGAAACCACCGACCTTCAGGTTAGGAGTCCGACCTAGAAAAAAGTCAGACACTAACCACTCCGCCACAGAGAACACCAGTACATCATTGATGGATTCCTCATGAAATTTGCGGGTTTTTTTTGTTGTTGGGGGGGGGGAAGGATTTGCTTGGAGATAGCGCTTTCATCCCTGTTTGTACTACGATGATGTGCGTGGATTGCTGAATGTGGCTTGTTCTCTTCCAGTGCGTCTTTTGGGGAGGATGTGAGCAGCGTGTGGGATTATGAACACAGCGTTGAGCAGTACACCTCGTTGGGTGGCACGAGCCGGGCGGCCATCACCATGCAGATACAACAGCTGACTGCCTGGCTGGCCACACTTTGAGGGAGAACTGCTCCCAGCCTGACTATATCAGTTTAATGCATCTAATTAAAAAAATATATTAAAGCTAAAAGAAAAAAAGTTGTTTAATCTATGTTAACAGACCTCGTATAGGCCGCTGAGACTGGAACCGTATTCCGACAACTGCTCTCCAAACATAATTGCGTACATTTTCAGTTCGTGCAACTGCATATATGGGGGGAGTGTTGATATGAGTGTTTCCTGCTGTGTCAGAATTGGCCATCTAAAATGCTTAATAAATAGTTCAAATGCTCATTTATCATAACTAGCTAATTTTGATGTGAAGAATTGATTAAATCATGTAGATTAATATACATTAACGGTTCAATTGAGAACCCTCTTGTTGGTTCCCCTGGATTTGCCTGTGTGTGGGGAACCCCTCTCTATGTCATGTGATGAGGGAATCCCATCTATTATGTCATTCATACATTACAGACCTCTGCACTCTCCTCCCACATGTTCGGTTGCATGAACTAAAAAAACTAAGCAAAGATGTGCTTGGAGAGCATTTGATACCGGATTTGTTTATTTCCAGGTAATGTATACCGGGTGACTTTAATGTCAGTGGTGGTGCTGGTTTTTTGATGATGATGATAATAATAATAATAATGATGGAAATAATAGAAATAACAAAACTGGTTTCTACTCCACCTAGCGAATAACAAAACGACGCGGCAGATGCTGCAATCCTCATGGTCCTTCCACAGTTTAGCCCGTGGAGGTCAGAATAGAAGTGACCCGCCCATGCCGAGCCGGGTTGCATGTAACCTCCGGTAGATTGGAGGGGGGGCGGTAAGAGAGGGCGGTGACCGCTAGCAATGGGTGGGATGGTCCACCAGAGGCAATGTCCCTGCTAGTGTGCTGCCACCTGCTGGCTCTTTTCTTTAGCAAAGGTCAGCTACAAGCAAATAAGTATATATTTATATTATGCATATATATCTCTTCTTTTTGTTTGTTCAAATTAGTTTTCCAATTGAGTACCGTATCATCTTTTTTCAACACCGAGGCACCAGTCTTCTGGTCAAATCTATGGTGTCATTTTCATAGCTGCAAGAAGTGAAAAGTATATGCAAGTTTATCTACAACATAACAAAATACCAGTGATATGATTATATCAGGGATGAAAGTGGTATCCAGCAAAACTACAGAAATCAAGCGAAGAATATAACATCAACGGCAAATTTCTGTGAAAATGCCCATCTTCTCGCATAGATTTAGCACTGTCAGGGAATCGCGGAAAAATTCCAAAAGCCAGGATTCAACTATCCTTGGTGTGCATATATTATTGCCCACACCTCACTCTTTCTTGTTTAGGTTCATGTTCTAGCTACATCTAAGGTCATATAACAGGGATGAAAGTGGTCACTGGGAAAACCCGGGAAATCTATGCCTATGGTGAAGTTACTTTTAAACCGTGGCGAATCTCTGCGAAAACGTGGATATTCTCCCACAGGTTTAGTTAGCACTGTCAGGGAATCGCGGAATATTCCCGGAAATCAGGTTTCATACATATTGGTATTTACTGATAGTGCTGCAGCATTTGAACAACATATCAGCATAAACTGAAAGTGCTGTGGGATTGCAGTACAGTAAAAATTGTGGAAATCAGCGAAAATCGCGGAGATATTTCATCCCTGAGTTATAAGAACATGATTAAAACGACACATCTGTTGTCACCAGGGATGAATGTGGGTCTTCGGAAAAAAAACCCAACCAAAATCAGAGATCCAACTGCGAGTTTCCACAAAACTGCAGATTTTTACCCATACGATTAACACTGTCAGGGATTCGTGGAAAAATGCCAGAAGTCAAGTTTCAACTCTCCTTCTTGTGGCTATATTATTGCCCATGCCTAACGTTTTCTTGTTTGCATTTCATTAGCTACTCTCACAGCCCGATTTCTGAGACCGAGGTGAATCTTCCAAAGTGTTATATTCCAGCAACATCTTGATAACAGATTTGATGTTTTAGCAATAAAGATAATAATACTTTCAGTTTAGTTATATCAATAATGTTCATGTGCTAGAATAATATCAGTTTGTATGCATCACTGTCCATTAACTAATTTACTTCAACTTGTCAAAGAAAATAATTATGATATAATAATATTTGCAGTCCATGAGTTCGTTTTTCAGGACCTTATTATTTTATGGATTCCTCTAGTTTCCTTGAATCCTGATCAAGTGTTTAGCTGTGCATGTGGATCTGTTGCCCACACATTCAGATTGCATTTCTGATTTGGATCTCCATCTACTCAACACCTAGCATCCTTTGATAGGAACCCTAACTTGGATCCTCTCTACTGGCTTGGTGCATAAGACTCTGGTTAGATTCCAGGTCTGTATTGTCTCACTCTCACATACAGTGGACAATGCCTCCTGGTGGGATCACTGGTTTGGATCCCCTCGCTCTCTTACCGATGGTGTGACCACTGCCATGTTGTCCAGTAGTGTTGAAAGACCTACATAAAACAGATATTGTCACATTGTTTTAATTATTATTATATTAAATCTTGTTTAAATGGGGCAGGCTCCAATGCTAGTGTGTTTATCCCTCCAATTCTAAAGCATGTGATTAGACTTCATCAAGTTCATGATAGAAAACACAATTAAATATATTAACATTAAAAAATAAATAAAACAGCAATATTGGGTGATAACTATTAAAAACATAACTATCTATGAGTGATGGCTACATTTAGACAAAAAAATATATGTGGCTGGTAGGACTCGGAGTTGGGGGGCAGCAAAAATTGTGTCGGTGGGAATGTTGAAAAATAAATGAATCCATGGGGGTGTAGCATATAAAACAATCTTTAATATATTACATTATTTATAAATACTAATGCATCCAATTTCTATTAAATGTTTACATAATTATAATTCACATTATAACTGCATACACATGATACAGCCAATTCTTCCTCCAATGTTACCGATCAATATGAACTAATATTATCTAATAAATATTGATTACTGAATTCGGATAATTTAAATAGTGGCAGGGCTGTAAAACGTAATAAATAATTGGTGGTGCAATATCATTAAAATATTGTAGTAATATGTAGGCCTACATGAGGTCCACAACCATATGGTGGCAGCAGGGACTGCTCCGTCACCGTCACAGTTTACTGTGTTAGGTGGTGGTGGTACGGTGTCCGCCAGTGAGTGCAGTGCTAGCGTGACCCCCCCCCCCCACCCCGCCAAGGAAGGTGATGTGGGACCTAGCGGGCCAGGGGGCAGACACTTGATGGTGGACGCTGCAGTGAGTGGAGGTGAAGACGTAATAAACGTCTGGAAACAAATGTGATCATTCCTCCTCATTCCCAGGGGGTTAACTACCTGGGAATCAAGTTATGGGCGGCCGACAAGGGCCCATCACAGCAGTAAATAATTTTAAGCATGCTCACCCAGTTCTGCTGGTAGCAAATTCTTTCAAATACATAGAACCTGAATAAACCAACTAAGAATAGAAAGAGTTTGAGAAAGCTCTTAGCATGGTGTCCATATATTTGTTCTAAATTTAATTAATAAAGGCTAAGAAATGTTATCAATTTCAGTGCCAGAAGATTTGTCTAATTATTTTGTTCTATAGTGACTATACTATCATTTGCAGGGTTTCCTTCAAACTGAGCCATACGCATAGCCTGGCGGTGTAAACATAGGCACTGACTTCGCAAGCACCTTATTTCTGGGTGTATCTTTAGCGTGACCTGTACGTGTAGACGACCTGCCTAAAGGAATACAAGCGGACACGTCAACTAGCGGTCATGTCACCTAATGGACATTTAATCAATAATTATTCAAATAATTGTTCACAACTCCAATACACCATTGATACATCGGCCCACAATTTCGAATTGTGGTTGATCCGGCGGAGGAAGCCTAGGATGCTCACATCACTAACTGGCGCATGCGCCCCCCCCCCCCCCGCCCGAAGCGCAGAGCAAGGTGCCACTGCCGCACTGGTGGCTGCCACGGCCAACGCCCGCCACCGCAAAGTCGCCCGCGGTCACCATCCATGCCCCGCACCCCTTCGACGCAGCGCCACCACAGATCAACGGACTGACAACGCCCCAGCCACGCCAGGAGGTTCTCCCCAGCTTCCCTGACCGCCACGCCAGATAGAGGTCGCACCAGCTCGCACACGAGTCACGACGTCCGACACGTAATCCCATCGAGCGTTTGGTCGTCCCCCTCTACATCGCCGCGCTACCGAGGCCATCGTCATTGCGAGATGCACCGGGCGGTCCGCACCCCCGGCCCGCGCGTGACGAGCCGACAACACGACGACGCGTATGGCAGGGGCGCCTGCTCTATGGCCGAGGAGGCGGTCCAGCTGATCGTGGCGGCGGCAGACGAGAAGGCGAACACGAGGAAGAAAGGTGTATCCCTTCCAAATACTTATTCCCATATGATCTCGTCGAGCGGGGTGATGAAGGGAAATCTATTAAAAAAGGGGAGGCGACCCGGGAAGAATATACGCTAGGTCTGAAGCGCGCGCATTCCCAGCAAGTGCCCTGGAGGCCCTCTCACGCCACCAGGAGATGGTGGCCCAGGACAACTGCTCCCTATCCTGGCCCGTCGTGAGGAGGTATTCTAAAGAAATATTCACTAGGATCGCAGACGGGAGGCTGCCCGACGGTTGGAGGGATATGGCAGCCGTAATTGCCATCCGGTTCAAAATAATCGCGATGGCGGGACACGTCTGCACCGGCACATCAAGTTCGGCCGACCACCACCACCAAAACGGCAAGCAGCAACAGCAAAAGGTGGGTGCAGACCCCCGCAGCCACTACGATAAGGAGGCGATGGGCGCACCATACCCAGCCTGGAACAAAGACCCCGGGATGTGCGACAAGGCAGCAAAAGGGGAGTCGCACGGCACGGGCGCACAAGAACTCGCCCACATCTGCGGCTACTGCGCCAACGTACAGAGGATCGTCACCAACCACACGGAGATAAGTTGTTACTCCAAGAAGTCCAGGGACAGGCTCAGTAAGAAATCCCAGCTGGATTTTTAGCGCACCGGCGCGCCACTAAAACATCTCCACCCCGCCGTGCCGTTGAAACCGATCCCATTGCCTGTCCCCCGACTCCCCGTACGGCAGCTGAGGGCTTAGGCTCCGCTCTATTGTTTGTTGACATTCTAGCGAAGCCCTATGGCTTCCCTCCGGGCATCCCCGCCGCTCGGGAATCCCTGGAGAAACCCTGGAATGATGTCACACCCGCAGCTGTGACCGTGGCAGCCCGGCCCGGGGGCGCCGACGTGAGCGAGCCGGTCGAGCAGGTTATCGACCACGGACTGCAGCAATCCATGGCAGCCACCCCGTCTGTAGGCCATCCCCAGTCGAATACAAGGCCGGGGAAGGGCTGGGCCGAGTACCACACCTACACGTCGGCCTACACCGTCGCCCGGAATTTGGCCCTTCCTAACTACTTGGCCGCCCTAGTTCCGGTCACCTCTGACCTGAGCATTCCTGCGTGGCGTGATATGCTCCAAGGGTACCATGGGGTGCTCCTGGCTGACCACCTAGAATTTGGGTTCCCGGCGAACTACACCGCCGCTGGCCCCCCGACCACTACCTTCCGGAATCACCGGGAAGACCCCGTGTATGCCCACCACATCACGGCGTGGGCGAAGGAAGAGCTCCGTAGAGGTGCCCTGCTGGGCCCCTTCGCAGTGCCCCCCTTCACCCCTTGGGCGCAGTGTAGCCCCATAATGACATGCCCCAAGTCCACCCCGGGGAAGCGCCGCATCATCGTGGACATCTCCTACCCCCCGGCCGCAGTGTCAACTCGGGCATCCGTATGAGAGAGTACCTGGGGCGCCCCCACGCCTACAAGCTCCCGGCCGCCTCGGACATGGGCCGCCGCATGTTGCTCGAGGGCAGAGCGGCATTGTCGATGGCCGCCTGTACTTGGACATTGCGCTGCCCTTCGGGTGCCGCACGTCAGGCGCGGCCTGCGACTGCATCACCACAGCAGTGTCCCGGATGCTCCAGCAGCGAGGGTTCTTCAGCCTCGTATACGTGGACGATTTCATCGGCTGAGAGGTATCCTTCCTGGACACGATGCGCGCCTTCGATGCCATCTGCCAGATCTGTGCCGCGCTCAGGCTGGCCCTCGCTCCCGACAAGTGCTGCCCCCCAACCCTGAGGCTGGTATGGCTGGGCATAGAGCTCGACACGGAGGCCCTGGTCCTGCGTATCCCCAACCAGAAGCTGGAAGAGGTCATTGGCGACTGCGAGCGCTGGCTTGAGCGGCCGACCCTCACAAGGAAAGTCCTCCAGAGGTTCGTCGGTGCCTCACCCACATAAGCACCTGCGTGCAGGCGGCCGGAAAATTCATGTGCCACATCCTCCGCAGCTTGCGGGCCGCCCTTGCGACCAGCCTGGCGCAACCGCGATCGCCATGCGAGGAGGTACCTCAAATTCATGCTCGAGCGGGGCATCGACCACCTGGCCCACGTCCCTTACAACCTCGGGCATTTCATCGCCCACCTGCATCGCAAGCTTCCCTCCCTCGCCTCGGGTCGAGAACACCCTCTGCGGGGCCCGATCTTGGGTCCCAGAGGTGGGGGGGACGTCGCCCCCTTCGATGCCCCCTTCGCGGAGTGGGTCAGGAGGGGGGGGGGGAGGCGAGAGGCTGTTCGTCACCCCAGTGAGGAGGGCCCCAGCCATCACCTCGAGATGATCCTGGTGATCTACGCCCAGATGCGCTCCCGAGGGCACCTCGGGGTCGCCGCGTGGGTCGTGTGTCACTCATCGTCCCTGTGCTTCCCGGGTCACCCATGTGCCCCGGCCGTGCTTGGGAGAGGGCGGTCTCCCTGGTGCCTGCTCGGGCGATGCCCTGGTGTTCCTCGCCCGCGCGGGGATGCCTCTCACCCCCAGCAATGTCTCACCCCTCCCCCCCCGCCTCCAGGCCGCCCTCGAGGCCGCTGGAATCCCAGAGGCTGCTAGGTACATCCTCCATGGCCTTCGCAGGGGCGCTGCCCAGGCTTGCTCCTCAGGGGGGTGGACCTCTCCGCCATCATGGCCCAGGGGACCTGGGAGTCGGACGCAGTGTACGCGTATATTCCCTGAGAGCCTTGGCATTATGCTTTGGGTCGGCTCCCGGGCCTACCTCCTCGGGCTCCAAGGTCCTCCCTCTACCATCGGCCGATATTCACCAGGTGGATTGAACCGACACTTCAAAATGACATTACATTACTGTTATCGAACACTTAACTCAAACCTGTACGTGATATATTGTGTAACTCAATAAACCCCCTTTCCTCCCACATCTGTCTCAACTTCCTCTGTCCGAATCGGCCCATAATTTCAAATTGTGGTTGATCCGGTGGAGGAAGCCCAGGACGCTCACATCACTGACTGGCGCATATGCCTCACCCCCCACCCCCCTTCTCTGCCTCCCCACTTGACCCGCATTCGGGCACTGCAGGATGACACACTGCAAACTCAATGGCTATGAGCAATCTTCATAGAGAAAAGGTGAAATATCTCTAAAACCACACCACCTAGAGACAAACCGCTTGGTACACATATAGAAAACCTTTTCAAAGAATAGTTTATATTAAATTTATATGGTTAGGGTTCTGCATTTCTATTAATTTTGAATAAAATATACGTTTTGCACTGCGCGTACCGACAAACTCAATGGCAGTGTGCTTTCGTTCTGCAGCCAAGCTGCGCACGCATACACGATGTTAGTAAACATTGAAATAGGTCTATAGCTCAGACTTTTGTTGATAAGCACACCAAAATTAATGTTGCATATTTAAAACTTCAAATGTTTCCTAAGTTACTCATTGTAAATCAAAGTTACTTCAAACTAAAGTAATGTAGATTATAGTGACCAACCTAATTACTATATTTGTCCCAGAAAATGACAGAAACTAAAAAGCATCGGACTATGCAACCATAACGTCTCTGTAAGCCTGCAATGTACAATCCTTTCAGCCCACACACCCTACGACTTTGTCTTTGTAGGGCTGAACCTGGGTAGTACTGTAGTTCATAAATAAACATGTGTTATGTCCACTTCCTTTCTGTGTGGTTCCATAGCCAAATCTCCCTCCCTCTCTCTTTTAAATGAATGTCAGTAACTGATTGATGGATGAACACATGTTCAACTCCATTAAATTTGCATAGTCCGATAAAAGCATCAAATTTTCCAAAGCAAATCACTCATCTAAAATTGAACCTACATACCCAACTTAGATAGTAGTGCACTTATAAGCATTTGCTTCACTAAGTGAATTGCGCATGTTACAGGTAACATGACTAATTTACGGGTGGAGAACCCTGCATAATGAAGCGATAGGTGGAGCCACTGCTACAAAATTCCAGTATTCCAGTATGTTTATTTATGAACTGACAAGCACACCACCATTACTTTTACATGTCTACACTTCATATATCTCTGAAATTAGTCATTTTCAAATAAAGTTACTTCAATCTAAAGACCCTATCACATTACAACACATCTCGCAAGTGTGTGGCCAAAGCATAAAATCACTTTTTTATGCCGAGATGCATCAAACATTTTGGGGCAGGGGGGAAGTTGGACGTATACATACCATATACATAGCGTATGGCCAATGTATGGCTAATGTGCATGCCAGAAAAAAACGCTTGAATTATGCTCACGGTACATTCGCAGAAAGCCTGTGAACGTTATATGTTATTCGATCGCAAGAACTACACCTCATATGTTACATACGTCAAAGAGACGGTGGAGAAATGCAAAACGTATGTTAGATATATGTTATCCATATGTTGTCAGTATGCGGACTGTACGTTTCCACTGCCTTTAATGTAGTGAACACTGTATGTCTAACGTACATCGACATACACCTAACGTATACATAAATTCGGCAGACATAACACCGATACGTTGTCGTAATCAAAAGTTGCACAACACTTTCGTGACCCCCTAACGAGCATTGATGTACCGCGACGTATGCATAACAAATGCATAACGCATTACGACATATCCTGACGTAGCGGCCAAAAATCACATATGTCGGTGTACATTTACGCGATGAGTCGTAATGTGACAGCCCCATAAAGTGAGGTAGATTATGATTTATCTTTGAAAAATTATGGAAACTCAAAACCATCGGACCATGCAACTTTAATATATGAAACAATGTACAGGTATTTTATCTCATGTGAAATAATTGCTAGGACACTTCCGCTGAAAGCTACATTAAAAACAAATGCATGGCTTTCGATACAATTGACCATAGAATACTATTGCAAAAAATCCAGAAAGCAGGACTGGGGAAGAGAACCTGTACATTGATGGCCAACTACTTAACTAATAGGAAACAATGCACAAAACTTAATGACACTGAGTCAACCATCAGGACTATTAAAACTGGAGTTCCACAGGGTTCAACCCTGGGCCCCCTTCTGTTTTTAATCTTTATAAATCATCTACCCCAAGTATCAGAGGATGCAACATTCACATTATTTGCAGACGATGTAGCACTCACAGTACACAATTAAGATTTCCAAATAGCAACCGATCAGGTTCGGACAGTGCTGACCAGTGTTAACCTGTGGTGTAGTGAAAACAAACTATCCCTTAACACCAATAAAACTGAGTTTGTCATTTATGGCACCAAAGCAAGGAAGGCAAGAGCGCACAACCCATTACACTGCATATTGGCGGAAACCAAATTAAGGAGGCAAGTGCATACAAGTACTTAGGAACAGTGATTGATTCTACCTTAAATGGGAATCAACAGCTGGCTAGACTAACTCAATCATTGGCACTAAAAATGATTACAATCAGGAAGATGCGGAGCTTCATAAGCAAAAACACTTCCCTACTGCTATATAAATCAACAGTTCTACCAATAATAGACTATAATGATATAATTTATGGATTGCTCACAAAGCAGCAACTGACTAAGCTACAAAGGATCCAAAACCGGGTGTTAAGAACAATTTATTGGGGCAAAACACTAAGCATAAAGGAAATGCATGACAAAGCAAACTTAGATTACCTAATGGTTAGAAGAGATTCCCATCTTCTATCACTTATGTTTAGAAGAGCCAGAGAGACCCAATATATAGACAACACAAAAAGGAATACTAGATGGGTTGATTCCATTCTACTCAAAGTACCCAAGCCTTCCACAAACAAACTAATTAAAGCACCAATTTACAAAGGCAGCATGATGTGGAACAACCTATCAGCCAGAACCAGGGCAGCGTCCTCTTACCTAGAATTTAAAAACTCACTAAGAGTACATCGGATTGGGCAGGCCCTTATGCAGTAAAGTAAAGTATATTCCATGGCGTCACCATACCATACCATAAGTGGGAGACCACCGAACCCTTAGCTTCAGTTTCTCCCCCCCCCCCCACCCCCTTCTTTTTTGCTCTTCCTCTGTTATCTCCAGTCAACCATATACAATTACAGAGACAGTCCACGTAAAAATGTAAAAATCTAAGACCTAAATGCACTGGGATTGGTCCCATTGCTTCATTGGTCACAGCTGGTCCAGTGTATTATTAACAACCCCACCCCAACAACATAATTCATAAACTCACATAACCAACTACACTAGAGTTACACTAGAATATTTCTAACAAACTGACATTTATATACCGCTTGCCTAACTGCAACTGAACATTAAAACTTACTACAACTTTACCAACTGAATACAGAAGATAACTTCTGCTTACATTCTAAATACTATGTAAATACTCATATTGATCTGACTAATATTGATCTAGTTATATGACACTACTGTTACCATATTGCTATGGAATTTTTGGGTTACAGAATTTCATTGTATTACATGCTGCAAATTGTGTATTCAACAGGTATTGTATACCTTATTCTAAATTCTTGTGTAAATAACCCTGAATTGAAAAATGGCTGGAAGACCAGTGCTTCGCCACTGACAAAAGACTTATTCAGCAGAATAAACATATTTACCACCAACAAAATGGCAATAATGCTAACAAGCTCTGTCATCAGCAGGCACATCGGTGCCAGATGCAAAGTGAGGTTAAAGTATAAGTTCTATAATGAAGGAAAAAGCTGGGTGGGGCACCATTCTTCGCCTTCCACCATGTCAGCTGTAGCTACGACCCGGCATGCTGCGTCGCAGTTTCAGTCTTCACTGAGGGACCAGCGGAACCCCATAATACCCATTCAGTAAAACCTCTCTAACCGACCACCTCTACAGATCGACAACTCCCCTATATCGATCACTTCATTTGTGTCCCAAACGATCGCCCTTACAATACCATTGTAACGATAAAAAAAACTCCCTAAACCGTCCACCTCCCTAAATGGACTATTTAAAGGCGGTTCCATGGTCAGTCGATTTGGAGAGATTTTACTCAATTTGGGACACCACAACCCAAAGTTCCAGATCCATCCCTTTGAAGGTTTGGTAGCAAGGACAACCTCTACAAATAGCAGACAGAGCAGAACGGACTTTGTGGTCACACCGCCAGGATGAGCAGTCAACCTGAATGGTCTGTCCTACAACTAGGCAGAGCAGCAAACCTATCCTTCAAAGCGCATATACCGGACATGGTGGTCGAATCGGTAGAGCGCGGGCCTCACGTACGGGAGATCTGGAGTTCGGTTCCCAATCAAGTCAAACCAAGGGCTTATAAATTCATACTTGTTGCTTCCTAGCCTGGCACTCGGCATTACTAGGATAGGCCTAGGACTGGTTAGCACAGTGTCAGGATAATGTGACTGAGTGGGATATCGTGTCATGGTGCCAGCAGCCTGATTTCACAGTGGGGCAGCACTATAAAGTCGCCATGAGTGCGCACTGTCACAAGTCGGTACCCGTCCTGATATGACCTTAGATGTTTCCAGGACGTAAAACTCCAACAGCCAACCAACAAAGCATAATGCAAGCACTCCTCGCACGTATGCACCCAAGCGGAACCAGTCACGACACACCCGCTCGTCAGCAACCAAGAGGGGAATTCACCAACTAATTTATGCAAAAAATACTCCATCTTAGCAAACTATGTAAACCATATACATATATCCACAGTTTGATTCTTTCTTCTTAACTTATTATTTTTTAATGTCGAACACTTTATATTGCATTATGATATTAGATTATGATATGGATTAAATTGTGTGTGTGTGTATTGCAGGTATAGCAATACCTCAGGGAGTTTGATGCCCCTGCCTTGCAGAGTTGTAAACCACTGCCTTGTGGTGCAGGTTCTTGACAGAACCGAAGGCTAAGGGAGCAAACCCTAACAGAAAACCATGTCAGTGTGGCAGCATTAAGGGCAGTTGATGTATGGAACTCCCAACATCTCCCGCCCAGCCACTGCAGGGACAAATAGTTTTGCGCCTGTCTTGACATGTTCTTGCTGATGTGAAACCTCTATTTGCTCCCCAAGAGAGTGCCGCTGGTAACTTGCAAAAGCCAGCAGCACTTCAACACTTTTGCAGGCAGCTTTCATGAAATGAAACAACATGAAGGGCTTCTACAGTGGACTGAAGGAAGTGTGGGGACCCGTGAAGAAGGGACCTGTTCACCTGAAATCAACAGATGGAATGGAGACCTTTTCTGACAGCAAGAGAGTTGTGGCAAGATGGAGTGAACACTTCCAGAAGCTACTCAATGTCCCTGGTGACATAGATCACGAAGCTCTGGACAACATCCAGCAGCGCATTACCAAAACATGCCTCGATGAGATTCCAACCATGGATGAGATGGCTAGAGCAATCGCCAGCCTGAAAGATGGCAAAGCACCTGGGGGTGATGGAATTCCTGCTGAAGTATGGAAGCACGGAGGAGACAATCTGTTCAACAGACTGCACCAACTAATCACCAATGGCTGGGAGGAGGGTTCTGTACCCTAAGCATAGAAGGATGACAGCATTGTAACCATCTACACGAAAGGTGATCGAACAGACTGTGGGAACTATATAGGAATCTCTCTTCTTTCCATAGCAGGCAAGATCTTCGCCAGGATCCTACTCAACAGACTATCTATTCACATAACACCTGATGTAGTTTCGGAGTCACAGTGTGGCTTCAGAGGTAACCGGAGCACCATGGATATGATATTTTGTCTCCGACAGCTACAAGAAAAGTGCATTGAGCAGGACCGACCACTGTACATGGTATTTGTCGATTTCACTAAGGCATTTGATACAGTCGGAAGGACTGGGCTATGGCAGCTACTGAGGAAGTACGGATGCCCAGAGAAGTTCACAACTATGATTGAGGCTCTACATACAGAAATGATGGCGAACGTTAGCGCTGGAGGGGAAGTCTCGGAATCGTTCGGGGTTACCAATGGAGTCAAGCAAGGTTGTGTACTGGCCCCCACGCTCTTCTCCATCTTCCTATCAGCAATGCTCGACGAGGCTTTCCGAGACATGGGTGATGGCATCTATATACAGTCCAGACAGAGCGCTGACCTATTCAATGTCGCACACTTCAGAGCGAAGACCAAGACTACTCAGATACTGGTGAGAGAGCTACTATTCGCAGATGACAGTGCACTGGTTGCCCACTCTGCTGAAGAGACCCAGAAAATAGTGGACGCTTTCTCTGATGCATCAAAGAAGTTTGACCTGAAGATTAACATCAAGAAGACAGAGGTGCTGTACCAACCCAACTCTACAAGAACCCGAGAGGAGGAGATCATGGTTGACGGAAACAAGCTGAACTCTGTTCCGGAATTCACCTCCATCGGAAGCACTACATCAAGTGATGGACGCATTGATGCTGAAATACAGAGGAGGATGGCCAAGGCTAGCACATCTTTCGGCCGACTACACCAGAGACTCTGGAACAACCACCATGTGTCCATGCGGGTCAAAGGCAAGATTTACCATGCAATCGTGCTACCCACCCTACTATATGGAGCCGAGGCCTGGACAGTGTACAGACGACAAGGAAAAAGCTGCATGCCTTCATGATGCGACACCTGTGTTCAATCATGAGGCTAACCTGGAAGGACAGAGTGACAAATAAGGAAATACTCGAACGAACGGGGCTGCCCTCTATGGAAGATCTTCTGATCAAAAAGAATCTCCGTTGGACTGGACACCTCATGAGGATGTCATCAGACAGGCTACCAAAGCAGATCCTCTATTCTCAACTGTCTTCTGGCTACAGAAGGAGAGGGCGCCCTCGTCTCCGGTTCAAGGATACCATCAAGAGAAACCTGAAGCTGAGAGACATTAAGACCGACTCATGGACGCAACTCTCACAGCAGAGAGCTAAATGTAGAGCGGCAGTCAAGTAATGAAAGCAGTCTTTGTCGCATCGCGACCGACAGCATGATGTGTGGTGAATGTATATATTTGCACGCGTTCCATTTCCCGTTATTTGTTAGTAATTCCTCCCACCCCCCGGTGGGTGGATGGGTGGGAGGGTGTTGGTGGACAGGTATCTACGTCGCACACATCGGTGGATGTATACGTCTACATATATATATATATATATAGGGTGGGAGGGTGTTGTTGGACAGCTATCTACGTCGCACACATCGGTGGATGTATACGTCTACATATATATATAGTACCCTGGGAAGAAGAGCTGACATTAACTTCAAGAAGAGCAAACCGACAGCACAACACCAGCAGCAGGTGAGACGTTATTTGTTGTTGTCTTACGTCTTAAGGCCATATCAGCACGGTTACCGATGAGTGTGCGTTTTCACGGCGACTTTATGGTGCTGCCCCACTGGGAGACCAGGCCGCAGGCACTATTACCCGATATCCCACTTAGTCACATTATCCTGATACTGCAGGTAAATATCCTACTTAGTCACATTATCCTGATACTGCAGGTAAAACGTAGATCCCAGCTCACACATAATTATCCACTGGACACTTCACCTACATCTCTTTTCTTTATATCAGTGCATCTTTGGAGTTTTATGTTCTGGCAACATCTAAGGTTATATTAGGACGGGTACCGACTTGTGACAGTGTACACGCACTCATGGTGACTTTTTAGTGCTGCCCTACTGGGAGACCAGGCTGCCAGCACCATGACCTGATATCTCACCCAGTCACATTATCCTGAGACTGAGCCAACCAGTCCTTGTCCTATTCTAGTAATGCTGAGTGTCAGGCTAGGAAGCGACAAGTATAAATTTTTAAGTCATTGGTTTTGACAAACCACTTGCATGGAGTCCAATAACCTTGAGGTGATCAGGTGGACACTTAATGTGTCTTATGTTTCCGGAGTACAAACAACAATATATGAGGAGTTCAGGCGCAATGCCCTGTAAACACCGATCGAAAAATTGAGATAGACGTTGGAGTCAAACTTTCAAGATGTTCATTTGTTTGTATTCCTATTTTTTTTGTTCTTTGCTCAATAACCATTTCATCACAAGAGTTTTTAGTTTTGTTGTTGTTTTACGTCATAGTAACATCTAAGGTCAGATTAGGACGGGTACCGACTTGTGACAGTGCGCATTCATGGCGACTTTATAGGGCTGCCCCACATCGAGACCAGGCTGCCAGCACCATGACCTGATATCCTACTCAGTAATATTATCCTGACACTGAGCCAACCAGTCCTTGTCCTATCCTAATTAATGCCGCATGCCTGGCTAGGAAGCAACAAGTATCAATTTTTAAGTCATTGGTTTGAATCGACCAGGTTTCGAACCCACGAACACATGGGTTCGGATCCGCCGATTTCCCAAAACAGGAGACGGACGCTCAGCTCATTCTGGCATAATCATGTTTTTTAAAACTTTAATCAACACAATTTTATTTGAATTTGTTGTGTATGCTAAAGTGAAGTTCTGGATGCATGCTTGATTCCCATGTTACTCGGGTGATATTAACATATTGCTCAATTTGTATAGATCAAGATAAAAAAAGTGAAATATCTTTGTTTTGCATCTCTGACACACATGTAGACCTTCATATGAATATGGCTTTGGCTATTATTTGGAAGGTTTTCACTTTTAGGTTTGATGTCACACATTAGTGCCCAGTTTCAGAGAATGAACCCATTATCGACTAATTAGTACTAGTAGTAGTATTTTATATAAAAAGCTTGCCTCTAGATGGCGTTGTCCTGTATTAACTAGTTAGAACACTGGCAATGGTTTACACCTTAATATGAGAGCGTTGGAAGTGAGTCAGGTGGTCTATATTCATTTTTATGTACTTTGCTGGTTGTTTTAGTTGTCTATATCATATATAAATGTTGGACTGTGTCAGTCCGCAGCTGCTCTGATACAAACGCCCATATATGGCCTAGCCTAAATATGCTGCACAGTGGCGATACCTCCCAGCACCAGCGCACCTCATTCTCGGCCATTCGTTCAGTATCCGGGGAGAGGCTACCCACACACGCACGCTCCGTTTACACCTGTTTATTCCTAAATATGTATGGTATGTATAAATGTATATGTATGTACTTATATATATATATATATATATATATGATTGTATGTATATATATATATATATATATATATATATATATATATATATATCCATGAGGAGGAACTGGCCGCCCAATACGACGCGGCCCACCACAATATGCTACACAGGCCACAGAAGTCAATCAAGTCCAATAACGGCATCAATTTAAAAAAAGCAGAACATTTATCTAGAATTTAACCTACATATCCAGCTTAGATACCGGTGCACTTATTAAGCACTTAGAAGGGCACACTAAGTCAATTTAATCGAACCCTCTTACTGATAAAGCCTCCGGTGTAAGAGTTTTGACAAGCATGCCAAAATTGATTTTGCATGTTTGCACTTCAAATATCTCCTAAGTTAGTAATTTTAAAGAAAAGTTACTTCAAACTAAAGTAAGGTAGACTATACCGATCAACCTAATATATTTATCTTTAAAAAATGATAGAAACTTAAAACCATCTTACTTTGCAACTTTAATCTGCCATGCTTACCCTATCCTATACATCCTCTATGGTTTACGCCCACTTGCTACCACTTTGCGACCACTTTTGCCCAAAGAGCCTGCTGCACTAAAAAAACCTCATTGCGACCAAAGCAACCTATAAAAATGGTCGCTGACGTCTGGGGGACCATTTTGGTCGCAAGGATGTTTTTAGTGCGATAGCTGCAATCTCCATGCGACCAAAATGGTCGCAAGCAGGAAGTGGGCGAACACTGAAGACCACTTTGCGACCAACCCGGTTTTTGTAGTCGCAAGCAGTTGCTGGGGTATTAGTGCTGAGTGACCAGGATAGGAAGGGTTGCCAACATTGGTAAATGAAAAACCGGAAGATCTTGAGGGATGTTATATTTGGGGGGGGGGGGAGTGCTCCCCCAGAAAAATAGTAAACTCTCAAATGCTCTGTGGTGCATTTTGGACACAATAATCCGTAAGATTTATATAATTTTGGAAAATGAAAAACCAGAACATTGGCATAGGGTGATGATGGGGATATATAATATCATAACTTTACGGCAAAACCGTAAGGGTTGGCAACGTAGTGTAAAGTTGCCAGCTGGTGGTGTGAGTGGTGTGGACAAGCCAAGAGAAATCAATACAGGTAATGAAGGAAAGGAGGTAAAGAGTGAAAGTAGGAGAGCGAGACTCCTTGATTTATTATCTTATATAGGTTTCTAGAATCCAAGATGGCCACATGGGTTGATCCACCAATCAGAGTTCAATCTGTTGTATCCAATGCCTTGTTATGCTGGCTACAGTGCCTTGTGGTGGCCAGTGATCCATAAATAACACCATGGGGGGAGGGGGTATGTGAGGTGACTCCTCCAAAGACTATCTAAGAAGTGACACTCCTCCAAAGACTATTTTACTATACAATTTCTATACCTAATGAGTAATAGTTTACCAACACCACATATCCCTCATATGCCTTTGGGTTTTACATATTACCATTTACCATTTTATAGACAAGTTGCAATTTATTATAGTAGAGTTCACATATATCCTCATGCCATTAGATAGGAAAATGTTACAGCAGGATATGTAGCGATAGGTGTTAGTTTAGTGATTGCTTTGCGTTGACTAACTTTTAGCTCGTCAGTCTCCGTCACTATGAAGGCCACCCTCGTTCTCATCGTCTGCGTCCTCATCACCCTCTGCCTGGTCGAGGCGAATCCCGGCAAAGTAAGTACAGTCAATTCTCTTTAATTCAGACAACAATAAAACCTCTCTCTTAATCGACCGACCATGGGACTTTTATCGTTACAATGGTATTGTATGGGCGGTCATTTGGAACCCAAATATACCGATCGATATGAGGGAGTGGTCAATGTGTGAAGGTGGTTAGTTAGAGAGGTTGTACTCTACTTTGTTCCTGGCATCCGTTGTAGGATTACCTCAAATGGAGAGTTATTTACTCTCAAACTCTAAAACTTGCAGTAGCTCTTGATAGTATACTAGAATATCATCAAGTAAGATGTTATTCAATCAGATATAAAAATAAACGTAATACTTCCTTTGATTTTTGCAGCCAAAGAAGTTTGACGACAGGAGGGTTGACAAAAGTAAGGTAGACAAAGAAACACCACAAGACATATTTCCTTTATATTATTTATTTCAAGCTCTCACTTCTAATGTAACATAAGTAGCACGCCATATATATATATATATATATATATATATATATATATATATATATAATACCTATAATAAATAATACCTATAATATATAATACTATATATCTATATATATATATATATATATATATAATTATATATAAATAGTGGCTCAAAGGTAAACAAATCCAGCTGCAAATGGCCGCGAAACTCGGGCCTGACCACTCGTCCCGTGGCGCCACGGCTAGACGAGGAACTAAATGCATGCATCCCTTGTTTCACATTCATTACTAATGGAACTGTTTTGGGATAGTGTTCGTGTTTATATTTCCATAACATCATTATAGAGCATATCAGGTTAGTCTATAGCCTAGGTAGGACGAAGCACATCCAGGTCCAGCAATTAGCATAATCAACTGATGACGGGAGGACGTTCGTTGAGTTGCTCCAGCAGATTTTTCATCTACGACGATATAACTACTGTAAGTATTGGTTATATTTAGGTCCAATTTGGTTATGATACCTCATAGCATCCTATGAAAGAGTTTTTGATGTTGTAACATGTTATTTATTACTTTTATGGGTGTTTTACTTTTGTGAAACATCGATAGAACAGAGCGACCATTTTTCCCTTTGTTCTACAAGCCGCCCGTTGCCGAACAGAGAGCGATGTTGGCTGGAGACTCATCATGTTTGGATTTTTCATCGGTTTCTTTTATGGATTCACGTTGGAAATTAATCCTGGGTTTCTTTTATGGATTCCCCACATTTTTTGGGCATACCTACGAGTTTTGTAGCATTTTCTCCAACTTGCTGGTGCAGTAGCCGCAGGAGGGAGAAGAGTATAAAATAGAGAGTGTGGGAGGGACTGATACACTGGTCCCTACACCTCGTTTGGTTTCGGTTTCCATACCGTTAACCTATGACATTACACATTAGCTTATACGTGCCTGTGTTTAGATGGTTTAAATACGTTCTTTAACACCACTAGATGCACAATTATTTGGTTTGAATAACCTGTTGTGACATTTAGTCATTGATTCCGGTTAATAGTAACTTTCTTTCGACTGTTACAGACTTCCGATGGATACGAAGCGGAGTAAGACTGCGCCTCCAGCTGCTGCAGCAGGCCGCCCAGCTGACGACTACGACTCATCGCCGGTGTTGACGGTACCGCCTTCTCCTCAACCCGGCGCCCAGATCATGTCCGACCCGGGCAGGGACAGCGAGCCGGAGGTACTGACAGTAGTACCTCCAGATTGGGAGGCATGCATGAGGTTGATGGAGTACAAGCTCCAACAGGTACAACCTCTACCTCGTGGGAAGAGAAGGTTGAATCCCCGGAGGTGGACTCTGACTGGGAGGATGTCTCGGAGGAGGATAATTCCGGAGAGACAGACTCGGCACCGGAAACTACTATCACGTTTCCCAAAAAGAAAAAGAAAAGCAAGAAAGCAGTGAGTTCGTCAGGAGATGAGTTCACAAAGGAGAGGAAGGTGGTCAAGAAGACCAAAAAGATCAAGAGGAGGAAAACAATGAAAAAGAAGAAAGATTCTTCCTCAGACTCTTCATCTGATTCCTCAACCATGGACTCAGACTCTGAGAGGGCAGGCTTGTACGCCAAGATGGGCGGCAAGATAAAGAAGAAATGTCTGGTGGAAAAGGCCAAGAAGTTCAAAACCACCACTATGATGCGTAACACCATCAAAGGGCATTTTACTACTTTCAAGCCCTCAGAAGTGATCACTAAGCTGGGAGAACAGCTCACTGGGATCAAAGGCATCCCAGATTCTGTCATCACGGATATGGCCCGAGATGTCCATCTAAACTACGACAGAAAGAAGTTAGAAAATGTACTTCATACAGTACACAAGGGGGTCCTAGGGGCCCTGACAGCGATAGCGCCAGTGGCCAACCGCATGCAGACCGAGAACAAGTTCTCGTCGTTGGCCAGGACGATGGATAAAGGCATCGTGATGCTAACAGCCACAAGCAACTTCCTGACGTACAGATGGTTTGAAAACCTTTTCAAAGCTGTCTGTACGGAGGCAGGAAAGGAGGTAGCCCGATCTAAAAAGATCATGGATAATGACGGGAAAGAGTATACTCTTTTCCTCGCACCTAAGCCAATAAAAGGCAAGCCTCTGGACAAGACCAAAATGTTTGGTGGACAACTCCAGTACCTATTTAAAGAGGTAGAAACCGGCACCAAATGTGGCAAGCACATGGATGCCAAAAAGAAGTCTGCGGATGTGAGTTCCCGGTTCCGAAAAGCCAGAGGGGATTTTCATAACCGTCGTTCCACCAGAGGCGAACGGTCCGGCCCGACCTAGAGCTTCCAGCCCAGAGGGCGAGGACAATGCCAGCCGTCTGGATGGAACAACGGAAACCATCCGTTCAAGCGGGAGTACACACCCAGCAAGCCGTTCCCCTGACCAGGGAACAAGTAGAAGTTGCTACGCAGACACAAGAGGCCTTATAAATACCAGTAAGAAATTTTAATGCTGGCAATATTCAAAATTGTTTAGACGAATAGAATTTAATTACTGATAATTTAACAGTCTTAAGTATTGTGGAAGGAATTCGTATTCCATTCACACAAATACCTCTACAGGAAAATATTCCTTTTCCCTACCGATTTAATTTAGACGAGCAGCAAGCACTAGACAACCAGGTGCAAGAATTTTGTGAGAAAGTGATTATAGAACCCATAAATTATGAATCAGGACAAATTGTATCCAACATATTTTCATGACCAAAACCAAATGGAGATGTTAGAATGACCAACTTTATGAATTCACCTGTATGCCAAATGGTTTAGCTTGTGCTCCTCGCTTGTTTACAAAATTGCTTAAACCAATATTTTCCTTAATGGCAAGGAAAGGACATGTAATGTTTCCATATATTGATGACTCATTTATTGTGGCACAATCGAAAACACATTGTCAAGAAGCGGTAAATGATCTGTGTCAGACATTCACCAAATTCGGATTTTATATCCATGATAAGAAGTCAGTTCTCATGCCAGTAAGAGAATTAAAATGTTTGGGGTTTTTATTAAACACAAACAACATGACAGTAGCTCTAACTAACCAGAAGTTAGATAAATTTATTGATACGGCTAATCAATTATTAACAATAACTAGCCCAAAGATTAGACAGGTCGCTATTTTGATTGGTATTATGATCGCCTATGCCCCAGCGATCCTACACGGGAAAGCTCATATTAAATGACTAGAGATAGATAGAAATTTGGCGTTAGCACACACAAAAGGTAATTTTGAAAGAAAGATGACTATTTCAAAAGAAGGACTAAAAGATATTGATTGGTGGTTTCGGAACATTCATTCCTCTCCAAACCCGATTAGAATGGGTGAACCCAACACTGTAGTTACGACAGATGTGTCACTAGAAGGAATGGTGAGCACATAGAGAACAGGAGGCCGATGGCTCGAGGATGAAATTTCAGATCACATTAATGTTCTGGAACTTAGAGCAGTCTAATTGGGATTATGCAGCCTAGTACATATACCAGAATATCACGTCAGAATTCTGACTGATAACACAACAGCTATGGCATACATTTGTAACATGGGAGGGACAAAGTATAAACCGTGTAATAGATTAGCGAAACTAATTTCGAATTGTGCACAACTGAATGACATATGGCTAACAGTAGCACATATCCCAGGCAGCCAGAACACTTTGGCAGACAGAAAAAGTCACAAATTTCATGATCATTTGGAATGGGCGTTAAAGGACAATATTTTTGAACAAATTTGTCAGAAATGGGGAGGTCCACAAGTAGATTTGTTTGCTTCATGAAACAACTTTAAATTATCCAAATATGTTTCGTGGCATCCTGAGCCTAATGCTTGGCAAGTGGATGCATTTTCATTGATTTGGGATAACACATTTTATTATGTTTTCCCGCCGTTCAGCATTATCAGCAGAGTGGCCAGGAAAATCAGAATGGACAGTGCACACGCAATTCTGATAGTTCCCAATTGGGACAGGCAGCCATGACGAGCAGCAGTGGCATTAGGAGCGAAAGACTGCATCAGATCAAGGTCCGCTGACCAGTCACGGAGACATGTCGACAACACCCCTCCTGGCATCCCTTTTTTGAATAAGCATTTAGAACAATTTGGATTAGACAAGATTACACAGCAAAGGCTGATGTCCCATGCATGCTCCACAACTATTTCATAACAAGAAAAGTGGAATTAGTGAGAATTAAGATAACCATTAGATAACAATCTTTATTTTAACACAAAAAAGGTCAGGTAAGGTTTTGCGTCGGCACTCTTCAGATATGTGCTATATAAGTGATTATGTGAATATAAATAAAGAATAGTCCCTAAATGTTTCGGTGCTCCTTCTGGGCACCTGCTCGGTTCCCAACACCCCTTATTCTCAGCAGGCCACCCCCCCCTATAACCGGGCACTCTCTCCTCCCTGTGAACGTACAACGTCTGAACACTTTGACTTCTGGATACTGAATGGTTTATTCACGGCCCAGGGCTTGCTGAACCCACCCGCTAAACTTTCCATGACGTCATCTCATTTACATAATCCTTTGTCCAAACCTTTGCATCTCATTACCATATATTAGCCACACGCCTATACGTCTATTACGCATATATCACACTCTCCTTGCCTGGGAACCGTCACTAACAGTCTCCCTGCCTCACTTCAAATTCTTTCTTTATCGGTAGGACATATATTTTCCCTGCCAGAGAAAATAAACTCAACCCAAACCAAGTCTAGTTTCTCTTCTCATTTCCTGTTCGATTATATATATATATTATATATATACATTTATATATAGGCCTACATTTAACAGTTTTCTTTTAAAGGAAAGCACTACCAAAATGTTTGTATTTATTACTAACACTAATTGTTTATGTTGCATACTTTGATATCTAACTACATACTGATCGGTATCTATCTTATCTTCCACAACCTAGATGGAAAGAAACACGATCTTGACGGGGTACGTATTCTGATTGTTCACTCAAACTAAGTCCAAAAATGCGACTTACCGGTTAGGCTTCTTTCTTTCTTTAACGACCCCCCCCCCCAGCATAAAAGGTAGGCATTGACTATTGGGGATCATACAATGGTTAAACATAGTTGACTAAAGAATTACATTTCAGACAGGTAAAATGGAGTACAGAAATGTATGCTGATAGAGTATACAACTGTGGTAAAATGTTGTATATGATAAATAAACTCAAAAGTAACACACTTTTCAAGGTAAAAATAGAAAGTAAATTGTCAGTAAAAAGCTGTTTCTCTCGAAAATTGTATAATGCGTTGCGGATTGAATCGGAAAGACTCCATCACACCATCATTAATACTGCAGTGGAAACGTATGGTTATTCACAATAAGTGGATAGGTAAAGACTAGAAATAGTATTAGCTTATTTATATGGTGTATGTCTACGAAATTAGTTGCAGTTATAAAGGACTTACCCTATGAACAACGGCTTAGAGAATTGAAACTTCTGACCCTTTCCTACAGAAGGAAAAGAAGTGACATAATTGAAGAATTAAAAATTATGAAAGGTTTTGGTAAAATAGATATGAACCAATCTTTCACCTTGAATCAAAGAGAAGGGAGTCGGGGCCATACTCTCAAACTAGTAAAACCCAGAGCCATTTCAAAGTTAAGGCAACACAGTTTCTCAAACAGGATCTTAAATATATGGAACAGTCTCCCACAAAATGTTATTGATGCTGAGTCAATAAATTCATTCAAGAGCAGATTAGAAAAAGCATGGGCTGATGATCCAGGGAAATTTGATCCCCTATCCACCACATGCTACTCATTATTCGTTGTGTTGCATATTTACTTGCACTCAAGCAAAAATGAGAGACAAATAAGTGTTCACACTTCCTGTCTATCATTCGCTATTTCGCTATTTCGAAACAAAAATGGTTATGGTTTAATGCCATGTTCGCAGCATGGACCATATTCATAACGAAAGGTTAGTCCTATTTATTCTGTCAATTTTATTAATCACATTTATAGGCCTACATTGAAATTTAAATGAAAACCTGAAATGGTCAGATTTGTGTCAAATGACAGCAGAAAAAATATATCCGATGCAATTTTGAAATGGTTAAATTTATGTCAAATACAAACAAAATTGAACTCAATAAACATCATTACCAATTCGCACTCTCATAAATGGGAACCCAGTGTAATAATATGATCTCAGATGTTTCATATGATGCCAAACTTCAACAGAGCTAATAGAGCATCGAAGGCAAGCTCACGTATTACACTTGTAGTTGGATTGTTTATTGTTCTCTCCCAACAGCAAATCCGTAAACCCGACAGCCATATAGACGGTTCGCACGACAGTTCGGATTCTGGTAAGATATCACGATTTCCCCAACTAACCTTCCCTCTGACGGCAGTGGTGAGAACTAATGTGCTGGGTAGCATTTAACATTTTCAGTGTGCAGCATGCAAATGTGCCAAGTCTCCCGAATAGCTAACTACGACAGAAAGAAGTTAGAAAATGTACTTCATACAGTACACAAGGGGGTCCTAGGGGCCCTGACAGCGATAGCGCCAGTGGCCAACCGCATGCAGACCGAGAACAAGTTCTCGTCGTTGGCCAGGACGATGGATAAAGGCATCGTGATGCTAACAGCCACAAGCAACTTCCTGACGTACAGATGGTTTGAAAACATTTTCAAAGCCGTCTGTACGGAGGCAGGAAAGGAGGTAGCCCGATCCAAAAAGATCATGGATAATGACGGGAAAGAGTATACTCTTTTCCTCGCACCTAAGCCAATAAAAGGCAAGCCTCTGGACAAGACCAAAATGTTTGGTGGACAACTCCAGTACCTATTTAAAGAGGTAGAAACCGGCACCAAATGTGGCAAGCACATGGATGCCAAAAAGAAGTCTGCGGATGTGAGTTCCCGGTTCCGAAAAGCCAGAGGGGATTTTCATAACCGTCGTTCCACCAGAGGCGAACGGTCCGGCCCGACCTAGAGCTTCCAGCCCAGAGGGCGAGGACAATGCCAGCCGTCTGGATGGAACAACGGAAACCATCCGTTCAAGCGGGAGTACACACCCAGCAAGCCGTTCCCCTGACCAGGGAACAAGTAGAAGTTGCTACGCAGACACAAGAGGCCTTATAAATACCAGTAAGAAATTTTAATGCTGGCAATATTCAAAATTGTTTAGACGAATAGAATTTAATTACTGATAATTTAACAGTCTTAAGTATTGTGGAAGGAATTCGTATTCCATTCACACAAATACCTCTACAGGAAAATATTCCTTTTCCCTACCGATTTAATTTAGACGAGCAGCAAGCACTAGACAACCAGGTGCAAGAATTTTGTGAGAAAGTGATTATAGAACCCATAAATTATGAATCAGGACAATTTGTATCCAACATATTTTCATGACCAAAACCAAATGGAGATCTTAGAATGACCAACTTTATGAATTCACCTGTATGCCGAATGGTTTAGCTTGTGCTCCTCGCTTGTTTACAAAATTGCTTAAACCAATATTTTCCTTAATGGCAAGGAAAGGACATGTAATGTTTCCATATATTGATGACTCATTTATTGTGGCACAATCGAAAACACATTGTCAAGAAGCGGTAAATGATCTGTGTCAGACATTCACCAAATTCGGATTTTATATCCATGATAAGAAGTCAGTTCTCATGCCAATAAGAGAATTAAAATGTTTGGGGTTTTTATTAAACACAAACAACATGACAGTAGCTCTAACTAACCAGAAGTTAGATAAATTTATTGATACGGCTAATCAATTATTAACAATAACTAGCCCAAAGATTAGACAGGTCGCTATTTTGATTGGTATTATGATCGCCTATGCCCCAGCGATCCTACACGGGAAAGCTCATATTAAATGACAAGAGATAGATAGAAATTTGGCGTTAGCACACACAAAAGGTAATTTTGAAAGAAAGATGACTATTTCAAAAGAAGGACTAAAAGATATTGATTGGTGGTTTCGGAACATTCATTCCTCTCCAAACCCGATTAGAATGGGTGAACCCAACACTGTAGTTACGACAGATGTGTCACTAGAAGGAATGGTGAGCACATAGAGAACAGGAGGCCGATGGCTCGAGGATAAAATTTCAGATCACATTAATGTTCTGGAACTTAGAGCAGTCTATTTGGGATTATGCAGCCTAGTACATATACCAGAATATCACGTCAGAATTCTGACTGATAACACAACAGCTATGGCCTACATTTGTAACATGGGAGGGACAAAGTATAAACCGTGTAATAGATTAGCGAAACTAATTTGGAATTGTGCACAACTGAATGACATATGGCTAACAGTAGCACATATCCCAGGCAGCCAGAACACTTTGGCAGACAGAAAAAGTCACAAATTTCATGATCATTTGCAATGGGCGTTAAAGGACAATATTTTTTAACAAATTTGTCAGAAATTGGGAGGTCCACAAGTAGATTTGTTTGCTTCATGAAACAACTTTAAATTATCCAAATATGTTTTGTGGCATCCTGAGCCTAATGCTTGGCAAGTGGATGCATTTTCATTGATTTGGGATAACACATTTTATTATGTTTTCCCGCCGTTCAGCATTATCAGCAGAGTGGCCAGGAAAATCAGAATGGACAGTGCACACACAATTCTGATAGTTCCCAATTGGGACAGGCAGCCATGACGAGCAGCAGTGGCATTAGGAGTGAAAGACTGCATCAGATCAAGGTCCGCTGCCCAGTCACGGAGACATGTCGACAACACCCCTCCTGGCATTCCTTTTTTGAATAAGCATTTAGAACAATTTGGATTAGACAAGATTACACAGCAAAGGCTGATGTCCCATGCATGCTCCACAACTATTTCATAACAAGAAAAGTGGAATTAGTGAGAAATAAGATAACCATTAGATAACAATCTTTATTTTAACACAAAAAAGGTCAGGTAAGGTTTTGCGTCGGCACTCTTCAGATATGTGCTATATAAGTGATTATGTGAATATAAATAAAGAATAGTCCCTAAATGTTTCGGTGCTCCTTCTGGGCACCTGCTCGGTTCCCAACACCCCTTATTCTCAGCAGGCCACCCCCCCTATAACCGGGCACTCTCTCCTCCCTGTGAACGTACAACGTCTGAACACTTTGACTTCTGGATACTGAATGGTTTATTCACGGCCCAGGGCTTGCTGAACCCACCCGCTAAACTTTCCATGACATCATCTCATTTACATAATCCTTTGTCCAAACCTTTGCATCTCATTACCATATATTAGCCACACGCCTATGCGTCTATTACGCATATATCACACTCTCCTTGCCTGGGAACCGTCACTAACAGTCTCCCTGCCTCACTTCAAATTCTTTCTTTATCGGTAGGACATATATTTTCCCTGCCAGAGAAAATAAACTCAACCCAAACCAAGTCTAGTTTCTCTTCTCATTTCCTGTTCGATTATATATATATATTATATATATACATTTATATATAGGCCTACATTTAACAGTTTTCTTTTAAAGGAAAGCACTACCAAAATGTTTGTATTTATTACTAACACTAATTGTTTATGTTGCATACTTTGATATCTAACTACATACTGATCGGTATCTATCTTATCTTCCACAACCTAGATGGAAAGAAACACGATCTTGACGGGGTACGTATTCTGATTGTTCACTCAAACTAAGTCCAAAAATGCGACTTACCGGTTAGGCTTCTTTCTTTCTTTAACGACCCCCCCCCCCAGCATAAAAGGTAGGCATTGACTATTGGGGATCATACAATGGTTAAACATAGTTGACTAAAGAATTACATTTCAGACAGGTAAAATGGAGTACAGAAATGTATGCTGATAGATTATACAACTGTGGTAAAATGTTGTATATGATAAATAAACTCAAAAGTAACACACTTTTCAAGGTAAAAATAGAAAGTAAATTGTCAGTAAAAAGCCGTTTCTCTCGAAAATTGTATAATGCGTTGCGGATTGAATCGGAAGGACTCCATCACACCATCATTAAGACTGCAGTGGAAACGTATGGTTATTCACAATAAGTGGATAGGTAAAGACTAGAAATAGTATTAGCTTATTTATATGGTGTATGTCTACGAAATTAGTTGCAGTTATAAAGGACTTACCCTATGAACAACGGCTTAGAGAATTGAAACTTCTGACCCTTTCCTACAGAAGGAAAAGAAGTGACATAATTGAAGAATTAAAAATTATGAAAGGTTTTGGTAAAATAGATATGAACCAATCTTTCACCTTGAATCAAAGAGAAGGGAGTCGGGGCCATACTCTCAAACTAGTAAAACCCAGAGCCATTTCAAAGTTAAGGCAACACAGTTTCTCAAACAGGATCTTAAATATATGGAACAGTCTCCCACAAAATGTTATTGATGCTGAGTCAATAAATTCATTCAAGAGCAGATTAGAAAAAGCATGGGCTGATGATCCAGGGAAATTTGATCCCCTATCCACCACATGCTACTCATTATTCGTTGTGTTGCATATTTACTTGCACTCAAGCAAAAATGAGAGACAAATAAGTGTTCACACTTCCTGTCTATCATTCGCTATTTCGCTATTTCGAAACAAAAATGGTTATGGTTTAAGGCCATGTTCGCAGCATGGACCATATTCATAACGAAAGGTTAGTGCTATTTATTCTGTCAATTTTATTAATCACATTTATAGGCCTACATTGAAATTTAAATGAAAACCTGAAATAGTCAGATTTGTGTCAAATGACAGCAGAAAAAATATATCCGATGCAATTTTGAAATGGTTAAATTTATGTCAAATACAAACAAAATTGAACTCAATAAACATCATTACCAATTCGCACTCTCATAAATGGGAACCCAGCGTAATAATATGATCTCAGATGTTTCATATGATGCCAAACTTCAACAAAGCTAATAGAGCATCGAAGGCAAGCTCACGTATTACACTTGTAGTTGGATTGTTTATTGTTCTCTCCCAACAGCAAATCCGTAAACCCGACAGCCATATAGACGGTTCGCACGACAGTTCGGATTCTGGTAAGATATCACGATTTCCCCAACTAACCTTCCCTCTGACGGCAGTGGTGAGAACTAATGTGCTGGGTAGCATTTAACATTTTCAGTGTGCAGCATGCAAATGTGCCAAGTCTCCCGAATAGACCCCCCCCCCCCCCCCCCAGTTAAACTAGTGACATTTATCGACAGAGGCTGGAACCACTCTATTCGGGTACATTCCCCAAGTGCCTATGATTTCACATGCTATATCTCCATAAAGAATCACTGGAAAAATAATAAAATGCCTGAATATATTCAGGTATTCATATCGCAGCAGGTTTCAAGCTCTTATTCTTGTAATATATATATATATATATATGTATATGTATATTTAACCGTTCGGCTATTTCACCCCCTGCCTAAGGCGAGCCTACGTGTTAATTTACATAATTATTTCCATGTGAATTTCCTGGGCTTGCCGTGGACCGCCACCGCCTCTTGTCCCATCTGCAGGTAGACCTCCTCCGTCGGTGTAATCACCAGGCTAAGGGCGGACATCCAGAGTATCATAGAAATACGGTTTTGTCCCTCCCCGCATTTATATAACAAAGCAAAACCAAAATACTTATCTAAGTTGGATTCTACATATCTACCTTCGATACTGGTGCACTTAGTAAATATTTGTCGCCACACACATGAGAATAGTGAGGCAATTGAATAGAACCTGTTACTGCAGAGGACTATGGTGTCAGAGTTTTCACAAGCTTGCCAAAATTAATTTAGCATGGTTGCACTTCAAATATCCCAAAAGTTACTCACTTAAAATAAAAGTTACTTCAAGCTAAAGTAAGGTACATTATAACGATCAACCTAATGTATTTATCTCAGAAAATCTTTTAAAAAATAACACCATCGGACTATGCAACTCTAAGCGAGTGAAATCCAGTGGCAGAATTTGAAACCACTCTATTTGGGTACTTTGCAGCTTAACTAGCGGAGTCTATTGGTGGGAGATCTCCCTAAAATATAGCGAAGTAATCCCCCATCTCATGATTTCCCGCTTTTAATTTGTAATATCTTGCCAAGGAATCATTTTAGCTTGGTTAAGTTTTGTATGCTTATTTTCCGTCAAAATGCGCCCTCCTGCACCCCCACTCCTTTAGCCACACTATTTCTCCCTATTTACAATTTGTGTATTAGAGAGATCTCTACTCACATTTACAGGTTTGGGGATGGATACACAAAAATACGCCGGGCTCGTTGGCCTAATCGGAAGAGCGCGGGCCTCGCGTGCGGAAGGTCGGGGGTTCTGTTCCCGATCGAGTCAAACCAATTACTTTAAAATTGATACTTGCCGCTTCCTAGCCTGGCGCTCGGCATTAATATGATAAGGCAAGGACTGGTTAGCTGAGTGTCTGGATAATGTGACTGAGTGGGATATCAGGTCATGGTGCTGGCAGCATTATTTCCCAGTGGGGCAGCTCTATAATTATATAAAGTCGCGATGAGTGCACACTGCCACAAGTTGGCCTTAAATATGACCTTAAATGTTGCTAGGATGTAAAACAACAACAAACAAACAAAACACAAAAATACCAAAGCGTGACTGGAACAGTAGATTGCTAAAAATATAAATCCGAGGATAACAAAAAGGAGTTATTCTCTTTCCTCAGTGAGGAAGTTATCAAGGCACATGTAGGTGGGAAACTCCTCAGTACCAAATGTGAGAGTTTTCTTTCTAACAGACCATGTGATGTATCAGCTATCAAACCTTGTATATCCCCTCTGAAGCAGATACAAGCATAATTCTTCATCCTACACATGCTGTAGGACAGGGCCACCAGACAGCATATGTGTTCAAGTTGTTGATAGTGATGTTGTGGTCCTTGTCATATGCTTCTTCTTCACACTTAGTCACACAGATTTGTGGGTGGTTTTCAGTTGTGATTTTTTTATGATGTAAAATAACCATTAAAAATTAATTAGATTTTAATGAAACATGCTTTTAATTACTAAATAAGCCAAATGACATTTTCTAAAAAAAAAACAGAACTCAGATTTGGAATCCTTGAGGTCCAACACATATAAAAAGAGGTGGCGCCACCACTGCCTCCCGCCAAATAATCATGTCACATGATCCCATATCCCGAAGGTAGTGGGTTTTTTTGGTAAACATTTTCATTCATCTGAATACAGTCTTTTTTTCAGTGCCGAGGCACTGGTCTTCCAGCCAGGCTTAACTTTAGTCATTTACACCATTTAATTACAAGAATAATTTTAAGATAATAAAATATTGTTATTACATTCAGCTAAGTGACGCTATCACAACTACCGCCAGTCCATTCACTGAACAACTCCCTCCCCCCCATCCCCCCACACCATACTAGTCAAGATCACGTCCGGTGTCGCAGTTTGAGCGCCCTGCCAGTTTCAGCTGACTGCAGACACTCAAACTCAAGGCATTGTCAATGGTCGTGAGCAATCTTCATACAGAAAATACAGAAGAAGAGAAATATCTCTAAAACCACACCAGCTATTAACAAATCGCTTAGTACACATATAGAAAACATCTTTACCAAAAAGATTATATTAAATTTATAAGGTTAGGGTTCTTGATTTCTATTTATTTTGAATAAAACTAATGTTTTGCACTGCGCGTACCATCAAACTCAAGGCATTGTCAATGGTGGTGAGCAATCTTCATACAGAAAATAATACAAAAGTGAAATATTTCTAAAAGCACACCACCTAGAAACAAATCGCTTGGTACACATATAGAAAACATCTTTACCAAAAACATTATATTAAATTCATAAGGTTAGTGACGATGCTGTCAGATTTTGACGCATGCGCATGAAACTAACAGTCAGCTCAAACTGGCAGGGCGCTCAAACTGCGACACTGGGGTAGCCCGGTCGTGGTGGCCGAATCGGTAGAGCGCAGACCTCCAGTGTGGAAGGTCGAGAGTTCAGTTCCCAGTCGAGTCAAACCAATGACATCAAAATTGATACTTGTCGCTTCCTAGCCTGGTGCTCAGCATTATTAGGATAGGGCAAGAACTGGTTGGCTCAGCGTCAGGATAATGTGACTGGGTGGGATATCAGGTCATGGTGCTGGTGGCCTGGTCTCCCGGTGGGGCAGCACTATAAAGTCACCATGAGTGCGCATGGCACGAGTCGGTACCCATCCTGACATCACATTAGATGTTGCCAGGGTGTAAAACTCCAACAAACAACCAACCAGACAAACCCTTCCGAGCAATTCCTTAAAGTTCACCTCATTCAGTACCTGTCTCCCAACCTCGCTATATGTCACTTAAATTGAAAACAACATCTGGCCAACATGTGTATATATCTACATATGAATAACAAACTCTGACCTGTGTCTGACCTATTTCAGATTCAAAAGACTCATCAGATTCAAATTCAGATTCAACAGGCTCATCAGATACAGCAAAATCATCCAAATCGAAGAAATCATCAAAATCGAAGAAATCGAAAAAATCGGGAAAAACGGCAAAATCAGCAAAATCAGATGAATCAAACTAGGACTGGACTAACCGGACAACCCGCAACACATAATGTAAGCATGCACATAAGTCTGCATATTAAGTCAATGCATCACTAAGCATATTGCAGCATTTAAGGCTCAGTGTCAGGATAATGTGACTGAGTGGGATACCAGGTTATGGTGCCGGCGGCCTGATTTCCCAGTGGGACAGCACTATAAAGTCGCCATGAGTGCGCACTGTCCCAAGTCGGTACCCGTCCTGATATAACCTTAGATGTTGCTAGGACGTAAAACAACAACAAACAAACAAACGAGCAACCTTTAAGTTAACGCATAATATAAGTATGCATCGAGTCACTAAGTGTATTCAAACTTTGAAGTCACACCGCTTGCTCCACAGCTTGTTTATAGTTGATTTACACTGCTGCAGAGTTTGCTCGGAATTAGGCTGTTCATCATTCACCTCTAGTCTGGATAAGGGCTGATTCTTTTATATATTATCTTTTAAGGTGACATGCGAAATGTGTGACACTTTTGCATCTAAGCTCATCGGCCAGTGATATTTCCTGCATCAATTTTCAAAATGGTAACTCTTTTGGCTTACATTTCTGTACTCTATTTTACCTGTTTGAAATGTTACTTTTTAGTCAGATATGTTTAACCACTGTATGACGCCCCAATAGCCGATGCTTACTTTTTGTGCTAGGGGGTCGTTAAACAAACAAACAAATCAAAATGGTAAATATTATATCGATGATATTCATTATGTTCTTACTTTCTTTCCAGGTGATGATAATGCAGCTCAAACCAGATTTCTTTTACACTCGACTCAATAAACCCAACACGGTTTAAACTTCACAAACATCAGCTGATGCTTGATGTCGGTATATATTTATATACATATATATGAAGAATATAGATATATATATATACTAAATACAACCACCAAATGTTAAAAATACTAGGTTCAAAAGAGTGGATATGTTAGCTTCTACTAAGTTCTAGCAATGTATTAAATGTTAACTTACTGACCGAACCAGATCTAACAGAAATATATCTGTAAGAGTACCATTTCACTAAACCTAACACTACTTTTATTAAACATCGCAATAAAGTAACTGCAATTGAATCTGCAAACAAGTTTCAATGAAATCTAACATGGCTTTGCTTCCCTTTGAGAAAATACCCATCACAATAAATTGACTTTGCATAATAAAAAGACCCCTGAAGTTATGTTTTTAATTATTATTCATGTTGGATGTGAATAGTATCCGACATCCCTGAGGCGACACATGTATCGAAACGTGCGAGTAACACCTACCTGGAATCATTGCATTCTTTTTAATCTTTCAAATTCCTCCTCACAAGAATTTGTTTAAGGATCTATGAACTTTTACTTCATCATAGGAATTACACTAATAGTGTCAATTGAATAGGGTGCCCTCACTAGTATGATCCATTCGATAGCACCGATCAGTAAACACGTGAAATTAGATACTTAAAGCTTGGTTACAATAGTTGGAGAATAGAGTAGAGAAATTGCATTTACATTATGAAATGATCAATATAATTAAATCAGGAGCATGTCACCAACCCCTAGGCAGTTTTAAGCCATAGAAATGTGTTTATTTCGGATAGTCTGAAATATTGTGACATTTTAGTTGGCTCAAACTTCTAAATTATATATATACCTAAATTATACACACGCGTTAATTTCAAATGCGGCTGATATACCAGTGGGGCAGCACTATAAAGTCTATATGGGTTTATACTGGACGTACTCATCCTGTTATAAGCTGAGCTGTTAGGATGCAAAACCCTGGTCGAGTCAATCCCATGACTTAAAAATGTATACTTGTCACTTCCTAGCCAGGCGCTCAGCATTATTATGATAGGGCAAGGACTGGTTGGCTCAGTGTCTGGATAATGTGACTGAGTGGGATATCAGATCAGTGCTGGTGGTCTGGGTTCCCAGTGGGGCAACTCTAAAAGGTTGCCATGAGTGATTACTGTCACAATTCGGTATCCATCCTGATATGACCTTAGATGTTGCCAGGACGTAACAAAAACAACTCCAACAACCAATGTTAGATCGCAATATGTTGTAGTGGAAATTGAGGGATCTCGCCACTAAACCACAAGGTGGCGCCACTAGCGCGTGTGAAGCCAGCTTGGTTGTTTCTTTGCTTGGGTTTTATATCCTGGCAACATCAAGGCCACATCAGGATGGGCACAGACTTGTGACAATGCATACTCATGGCAACTTTATAGTGCTGCCCCACTGGAAGATGAGGCTGCTGGCACCATGACCCGGTCACATATAAGTCATTGGTTTGACTTGACCGGGAATCAAACTCCCGATCTCCCGCACGGGAGGCCTCCACTCTACCGATTGGACTACCACGTACGTTATATATATATATATATATATATATATGTATATATATATATATATATATATATATATATATATATATATATATATATATATATGAAGAGTTCATGCGCAAATCTATGTAAACACCAGTCCAAATATGTAGTTAAAATAAAGGATTTTTACCTGAAAATAAGTTTAATTCTCACAAATTCTACTTTTAATGTGATCACAAGATTGTTGAGCATTGAACAAAAAAGTAGGAATTGAAAATAATAAACTTTTTGAATGTTTGATTCCAATTTTTATCTCAATTTTTGGATTGGCGTTTATGGGATTTTGCACCTGAACTCTTCCTATATACCTATTTACCTCTATGCATTTATACCTCTATTCATAAATACATGTATATATTATACATACATGTATACATATATACATAAGGCGAATATACATATATACATACATAGGGCCTACATATATACATATATACATATATACATATATACATATACATATATATTATATATACATATGTACATATATATATATATATATATATATATATATAATAATAATAATAAGTATATACATATATAGGCCTATATAATTACATATTTATATAAGGGGCTTTGGCTTGGTACAGATTTCATATTGCCACCCTGACCCCAAACATCGTTTATTATTATTACATTATTCATTCGATCGTCTGCCTTAAAGTTGCATAGTCTGATGGTTTTGAATTTCTGTATTTTTTCTGAGATAAATATATTAGACCGATCACTAGTATCTACTTTACATTAGTTCAAACTTACTTTTAATTTAAAGGGTAAACCTATTAGATATTTTGAGTGCAAACATGGAAAATTAGTTTTGGCAAGCTTGCCAAAACTCTGACACCATAGACTTCTGCAGTAACAGGTTCTGTTAAATTGACTCAGTATTGCCTTCTATGCAGAAACAAATGCTTAATAAGTGCATTAGTATTTAAGTTAGATATGTCAAATCAAATCTAGATAATTGGTTTGGTTTAAAAAATTTGATATTTCATCGGACTATACAGCTTTAAACGATGATGGAATGTTTCCCAGGCGGCCCACTGAACAACTCTCAAATTCTGCCTTCGGCCAAATCTCGCGTCCCGAGACCTTCTACTCTGTGCTAGGCGTGACGGCATCCGTCTCATGGAGCACTTCAAGTTCAACAGTATGGCCGTCGGCCATCCCGTGGCGCCACCAGCTGAGAGAGAGCTGAATGAATGCTGTTTGGGTCCGTCTGGCGCGAGGCATTGGTACTAAAGGTCGTCGCAGCCTGCTGGCCGGGTTTCAGTTTGAAGTTGTTAAAGGGGTCACCTTTTAACTTACCTTTACTGATAAATAATGTAATATACAGATGAACCTCGATCCAACGGACTAATAGGGGGTCGCAGTTGTCCGTTAAAGCCGTTTGTCCGTTGCACCGACGAAATTGCTTTATCTATAGGTGCCATAGTGATAATGTGGAAAACAGGGGACCAAACACGTAAACAACACGTCACAAGTCGGTGCCCGTCCTAATATGACCTTAGATGTAAGTATACGGGTGTGGATCTGTGAGGTGTGGGAGTATACATCGTCGCTTAAAGTTGCATGGTTCGATGGTTTTAAGTTTTTATCATTTTTTAATGGAAATTATATTACGTTGATCGTTATAACAGTGTATAATTGACCTTACTTTAGGTTGAATTAACTGTTATCTTAAATGGTTAACTTTGCAGATATTTGAAGTTCGTTTGGTTGGGTTTTACGTCATAGCAACATATATGGACATATTACCGACCCACCCACGGGGAGGCTTAGGACTAACGCATGTAGATATATACACATAAACAATACTCTTACTCTGCATGACTTCGACAAAATCCAGCAAACGGAAACGGAAATAGCACTGTATGGGCGCTGCCATTTGTAAACTCGTACCGAGAAACCGAGAAATCCAGCAAACGGAAACGGAAATCGCTCGTCGAATTTCGGTCCGCAGCAAGCAGGGTGGACGTTAATAATATATCAAAACAAATGCCCGCTGCCATAGAATTTGCCCATACGCCAATACGCGCAGTGCAAAGCTTCGATTTTATTCAAAATTAAAAGAAATAAATAAGAATTTGGCCTAAACATGGGTGCACAAATGAAATATTAATAGTTTACTTCGCGGGAACGACCGCCTTATTCGGGTCACCCGAGTTGATAGAATTTCAAATCGAACACCGCGAGTGGAGTAAAAATAAATCATAAAATACTTTGCTGTAGTTATATCGGTGGGTCGGTCCTAAGCATTGCTTATTCATATTAGGATAGGATATCTGTTACATATGTGCAAATATAATTGTGGCATGCACATAGAATCTTTGACACAATAGGGTTCAGCAGAAACACTTTTTTTTCAAACTTATGTGTAGTATTCCCTTCCAAGCAGCAATAGCTTAAATGCTTAATAACTGAACAAATATCTAGGATGGATATGTCGAGTCAATTCTAGATAAGGCCACATAAAAAGAAGAAATTGATGATCGTCCCCGCCCGTGCCTGAAAAATCGGCCGCCTCTGATTTTTGTTAATTAAATTTTGTTTAGCTGGTAAAAGCTGGGGCTAGCAGCAATTCAACTTTCGTATACATTTCCAAGTCATTGGTTTGACTCGGCCAAGGTTCGAACCCAGGAATTCGAATCCCACGATCTACCAGAACGGGAGGCGGATGTTCAACTCATTCGGCCATCGCTCAACTCCTTCGGCCATCAAAAATCAAAAATCAAAATAAGAACCGCCCGACCGACGCTGATTGTAATATCAAAAGGACGATCACCAATTAAATGTTTGTTAATTGGCCTAAGTACTTTGGTCTCGAAAATTTGATGGTTTCATCGGACTTTGCAGCTTTAAGAAATTGACAGCAGACGACATTTTGGTGCTTTCAGGTTACATTGCGTGTGGATAGATAACATAGTTTTCAATGCGAGGTTGTAGTGAATTCTAATACAACTAGGTGACAACAAACAACAACTAGTGAGGTCGGGAGAGCAGCAGACAAAAGCCATCCTACATTCGTATATAACTAGGCAACAACAAACAACAACTAGTGAGGTCGGGGGAGCAGCAGACGAGAGCCATTCTACATTCGTATACAACTAGCTGACAACAAACAACAACTACTGAGGTCGGGGGAGCACCAGACAAAAGCCATCCTACATTCGTATGCAACTAGGTGACAACAAACAACAACTAGTGAGGTCGGGGGAGCAGCATACAAAAGCCATCCTACATTTGTATACAACTAGCTGACAACGAACCACAGCAGGCGAGACAGGCAAGTCACAGGTTGTTGCTTCATTTTTTACCTTTTATTTCCATGGCAAGCCGCGTTTTCACGGACGCTGTGTGTGGTGTTGACACCCAAATGTCACCAACCATCCGTCAAACCCACACTGTATAAACACACGGACGACTTCCTGTTGGAAGCCTGGCCGTCTTCATGGGAAGCGGCTAGCTTAAAGCCTAGTGATAATATAAAACAATATATTAAAATATAACAACAAACACATACACACAAAAAGCACAATAAATCAGAGATCCTTGCTAAAGACTGGCGTGAGGCGTGTGAACTAACGAAGAAAACCTCTATTTCCTAAGTAGGTTGGGTCTTGGAGTTTTACGTCCTGGTAACATCTAAGGTCATATAAGGACGGGTACAAACTCGTGACAGTACACACTCATGATGACTTTATAGTGCTGCCTGACTGGGAAATCAAGCCACCAGCACCAGAGCCCAATATCCCACCCAGTCAATTATCCTGACACTGAACTAACCAGTCCTTGCCCTATCCTATTAATGCTGAGTGCCAAGCTAGGAGTAGGAGGTGACAACTTGTGTAAAGTCACATTTTATAAGTCATTGGTTTGACTCGACCGGGAATCGAGCTCCCGATCTCCCGCATGCGAGACCTGCGCTCTACCGATTCAGCCACCGCCTCCGGTCTATTCCCAAGGAGCGGTTTGTTAACGCAACCCAACTCTCCACTAATTATTCCCCTCATCCCAAATCGAGCTAGATTATCATCACAGGTCGCGGGTTCGATCCCTGACTCAGCCAGATTTACAAAACGATACTTTAAAAAACACTTATCGTTACCTTGCCTAACTGACACTTGCCATTACTAGGATAGGGAAAGGGCTGGTTGGCTGAGTGGTTGGTTGTTGGAGTTTTACATCCTGGCAACATCTAAGGTCACATCAAGATGTGTACCGAATTGTGACAGTGCACACTCATGGCAATTTTATAATGCTGCCCCACTGGGAGACCAGGCGACCATGACCTGATAGTGATACCCAACTCAGTAACATTATCCTGATACTGAGCTAACCAGTCATTTCCCTATCCTAGTAATGCTGAGTGCCAGGCTAGGTAGCACCAAGTATCAATTTTCTGAGTCATTGGTTTGACTCGACTGGGATTCTAACTCCCGACCTTATGCACAGGAAGCCTGCGCTCTACCAATTTTGCCACCGCGTCCTGTGGGGTTGAAGGAGGGGGTGGGGGGGGGGGGGAGTGGTGGCTCCGGATTATTCACACGAATCAAGGAGACTGCGGGTGTTGATGTTAAGGCTTTGCAAGCTTGACTTGTAGATCCCCCCACCCACAACACACCCTCACTCACACATTCACACCACTCCCCACTCACCCGCTCTCACCAATCCTGGGTCGCGTTCAACTATATGCCTCGGAGAAATTCCAAATGTTGTGTCACTCTGAATGGCGTTTTAGTTGTTGGTATTTGCAATTGAAAGAACGGCTCTGATTGGCTGAACCCCACGGCCATTTTGCATGCGTTTTCGCCTCCTGCTCGAAAAGTGTGATGTATGAGAGTCAACTGTGAGGCATACATTGAATGCAAATTGGTGAAAAAGGACATCACGGAGACGTCTCAAAGTTGACTCTGAGGCGTACCCTGAACGCGGCCCAAGTATTTCAAATTCTACTGGTCCCTCAGGAAAGACTGAAGCTGTGACCCTACAGCATACACACCATACCTTTAGAGTTGGTGCTACTCGTGCCCAACCATAGTCCTCAAAGTATATCCTAATAACTTAAAGCTGCATAGCCCGATGAAATATCAAATTTTCAAAACCAAACCAATTCTCTAGATTTGATTTTGCATATCTAACTTAGATATTGATGCACTTATTAAGCATTTGTTTCTGCATAGAAGGCAATACTGAGTCAATTTAACTGAACCTGTTACTGCAGAAGTCTATGGTGTCGGAGTTTTGGCAAGCTTGCCAAAACTAATTTTCCATGTTTGCACTCAAAATATCTCAAAATTTACCATCTAAAACAAAAGTAAGTTTGAACTAATGTAAAGTAGATACTAGTGATCGATCTAATATATTTATCTCAGAAAAAATACAGAAATTCAAAACCATCGGACTATGCAACTTTAACCTCACTTTGCACATATAACCACAGGCTGCATAATGACCAACATTGGTAGGATCCTTACCGTGCATTTGTTTCTGAAGTAGCCTGCAGTATAATTATGCTAGCAAATATTTTACATGGGATAAAATACCACTTTGTGTATGTGTATTCACCACCTCCTCTACATCTCGCTGTGTAACTTAAAGCTGTGACCCGGTGTGCTGGGTCGCAGCTTCAGTTCTTTGTGAGGGACCAGTGGAACTGGGAATACTTTCAGGCTTTCCATTCTTGCCCGCCTCCCACACTGGCTGAACCTGGAAATTTCAATCGTGGACAATTGGTCTTCCTCATTCCACTGCTCCTTGCCCTATCCTAATAATGCCAAGTGCCAGGCTAAGTAGTGACAAGTATAATGTCCTAAGTCATTCGTTTGAATCGGCCAGGATTTGAACCTGGGAGGTTCGAAACCCAGAACCTACCAGAATGGGAGGCAGACGCTCAACTCATTCGGCCATCACGTCTTGACCTTCATCAATCTGCATTGCGATACCCACCATGCTGCCCTTGTGTGTTGCTGAATTGTTATCACAATGCTTTATGACCAGCCCACTAGAGCCCACCAAACAAATACGCCGTTTCCGAGACACTACGGTTGGTGTCAAGCCGACCACTAATCAGTACTAATGAGGCAGAGTAAAGGAACCCCAATTTTAGACAAATGTAATACAAGAATCTTACTGAGTTTACTTCCAAGAAATCAGCTTGTTTTAACAAATTTAACGATGCCTTTAGAGCACATTGCTTTTTATCATCGGTTATTGGACGTCAAACATATGATCATTCTGACGTATTTCTTTGGAGGAAACCTGTTGCCGCCATGCAGGCTACTCTTTCCGATAAGCAGCAAGGGTTCTTTTATATGCTCATATTCCTACAGACAGGGGAGCACATATCACAGCCTTTGATGAACGAGTTCTGGACCACTCGTTGGAACGGAAAATAACCCAAACTGAGAAATCAAGTGTTAATAGTTTATATATAAAAAAGTAGATTCAAATGACTGCGTCGTAATGAAGCACACTGCAGCACTGCTGCTACACATACAATGATACATACAACACACAGTATTTGATCCGGTGTGGAATATTTGGCAGCACAATTTCAATGCAGCCCATACCAGAAACAAACTTACCCCTATCCTACCACTGCCGCTACCATTACCGCTACCACTACCGCTTTTGCTACCTGCTACTGCTATTGCTACCACTACTGCTACCGCTACCGCTACCGCTACCGCTACCGCAACCGCTACCGCTACCACTACCGCTACCGCTACCGCTACCACTACCGCTAACCACCCCCTGTCCCTGTCCCTGCCCCTACCCTAACCATAACCCTGCCCTTACCCTTCACCCTACCCCTACCTTCAAAGGACGGCAGTGTTCAGAATGAGGCCAGTCCACATCTCCTTCAGACTAGCACCCTGACACTCTGTTATCTGAGCTCAGACACAATTCCGACGCAGCCTAATTTACCCGGGCGGAAACAGGTGAACTGACCGTTGGACAGGGCAGCCACGGGGGATGGGCGGGGAGGGGATGGGAGGTGGGAAGGGCGGAGCAGGGGGAATTGCGGGAAAGGAAGAGAGAAGAGGGAATAGGAGAGGATGGGGAGGGGAGGGGGGGGGGGGGGCTAAGTCGGAGAGTGTGGCGGGAAGAGGAGGGGATGGATGGGAGGCAGGGAATGAATGGGAAGGGAGGGAATGGAGGGAGGGGAGGGATAAGAGGAGAGGGGAATGGAGAGCAGGAAGGAAGGAGGGAGGGAGCAGGAAAAAGGGTGGTGAGGGGAAAGATGGTAGGGAAGGAGAAGGGAGGGAGGGAGAGAGGCACAATGAGGGAAGTGGATGGAAGGACAAAGGGGAATGAAGGTAGGGGGAAGGGGGAAATAAAGGGAGGGGGCGAGGGAGAGGAAGGAGGCTTGAGGAGGGAAATGGAAGGGGGTGGGAGGAGAAGGGAATGAGGGGAGGGGGAGTGGTGGAGGGGAGGGGAGGGGAGGGAAGAGGAAGGAGGCGTGGTGGGGAAAGGGATGGACAGAGAGAGGAGGGAGGAGAGGAGAGGGGAGAGGAGTTGGAGGAGAGGCGAGGGGAGGGGATGGTCTGGCATAGAGAGGAGTGGGTGCGGGTGGGGGCGGGGGAGGGGGGACGGGGGGAGGTTGGAGGTGGACACCGGATTAAAGGAGCGTCACAAGTGGAGGGAAAGTTAAGGGGACAACAAATACCGCCCACCTGTAGGGAGCCACACAACGGGCCCCTGACAACCACCTGTTGGCTGGCAGCGGTGCGCACTGAGGGAGTCTACACACCTGCAGTCACCTGGTCACGTGGTCCACCGGGCTGCACGCGGGGCAGGGGGGGGGGGGGACTACACGCCGTACACAAGTGAACATTTAAAGTTGTATAATCACATGGATTTGAGTTTCTGCCTTCTTTTTTTATTTAAATAAAAATTTAATATTTGTTTGGGGTATTGCGTTGATTGTTTTTATAAACTTTTATACTTTTATTCCAGTTTGAAGGAAACCTTGATTTTAAAATGGTAAACTTTAGAGATATTAGATATATTTGAAGTGAAAACATTGATTGTCATCATCACCTTTAATACTTTATTCTTTTACTTCAGTTTGAAGGAAACTTTAATTTTAAAATGGTCAACTTTAGATATATTTGAAGTGAAAACATGAATTGTTATTATACACTTTTATACTTTTACTTTAGTTTGAAGGAAATTTGATCCTAAAATGGTCAACTTTAAAGATATTTGAAGTGAAAACATGCCAAATTAATTTGGGCGTGCACGCTTTGTTGACCCATTTCCGGAGCTTAGTGAGTGAGTTACTCTGGGGTTTGCGCCATCTCGGCAGCTATGGCCATGTTCATGGCGAGATGTTTCTTTGCTTAACATTTTTTTTTTTTTTAAATATATTTGTTGTTGTTGTTAATCTCGACTATATCACTCAACAGAGAAGTACAAAACAGTAGACCCAAAATAATCCCAAGCATAGCGCCGGGGCAACAAACTACAATACAGTAAACGTCTCTAAATCGACCGACATTGGGACCGACTTTAAGTGGTCTTTTAGGGAGGTGGTCGGTTTAGGGAGTTAGAATATGATTACAATGGTATTATTGGGACCCTAATAAAGCGATCGATATAGGGGAGTGGTCGATCTGTGGAGTGGTCGGTTAGGGAGGTTTTACTGTAAGTGTTTAATAAGTGCACCAATACCTAATATGGATGATTGTGTAGGGATCAACGTCAAAGAGGTATTTTGGCTGAGACAAATGTAACGCGTTCATGAAATTGTCCAGCTTTAAAGGCTCTTCATGGCAGAATGAACTGGTCAGTTGCCAACTGGCAACCAGGCCCTCTTGCACCCTTATTTGGGCATATGCATCCTACTTCAGGAGGTCACGTGGTGCTGCCTCCAGTGTTGAGATTCTTAAAGTTGCATAGTCCGATGGCTTTCGAAGTTTTGCATCATTTCTTAGATAAATATATCAGGTTGACTTATTATAACCTACTATTTATTATTCCTGAGTCATTTGGATGACAAATTACTAATTTTGTAGCAATTTGAGCTGAAAGAATCCAAAATCATTTTGGCAAGCTTGTCAAAAGTCTTGTTGTGTCCCACATTCACATCTCGCGACAGTTACGTGATGCGGAATGACCTATTAATGTGTAGGTAGTCTGGAACCTGAAAAAAATGCCATATATGGTACTTGGAATGAGGGCAGGACTACTAAGGTCATGAGATTGACCTAATTGGTTAGTGGTCTCCCTGTTTAATGGCTGTCTCAAAGTGAGTGTCCAAAGGAATGGGGTTATAAATTCCCAGATTAATCTGTATATTCTTTACCAAAGCATTAGTTAAAGCAATACTATCCAAGTTGGATATACACAGGATCAAATGTAGGTAGTTGTTTTGATTTTGACAAAGTTATATTTCATCGGACCATGCAACTTTAACCTTCCCATGCGCCCACATATCAGAGCACTGACTGAGTGGCACGTGGTTTCTGGCCACCTGGTGGCGCTATTTATAAACACTGAGTGAACGGTTGCTAGGGTGATTGACCTGTCAATTACTGCGTCAGGTGGCTTTGATTATTTGATTTCGAATTGTAAACAGTCAAGATTTATTATGCATATGATTTACCCTAACATACTTATTTGGGTGCAGAGAATATGCTTTGAAAAAGCAGGATTTATCCTAATATAATTATTTGTGTGCAGATAGTGTGCCGAAGAAGCAGGGTTTATATCCATTAGGCAACATATTATTTATTCTAACATAGTTGTATGTAGAGAATATCCATAGTACCAACATGATTTAAGTAAGCAGCATATCATTTACGTTAACATATTTATTTGTATATATATAATATTGTATAGAACAATCATGCCAACCATAGAACAATCAGGATTTATAGACATTCGGTCTGTAATTTAAAGTGTAAGTCTACTCAAAATCCCCTATCTTAAAATTGCATAGTCCGATGGTCCTGGGTTTCTTATATTTTCTCAGATAAATGAGCCTGTCTCAAAAGGTGATACCTCTTCCCCCCCCCCCCCCCCCCCCCCGTGTTACGATTGACACAAAACAGCACAGAAATGGTTACACTGAAAACACAAGAACATTTGCTTCAAATCAATATGTATTCTATTGGGATTATGAAACACCATTTAAAAAAAACTAATCAGTTTATCCTGAGCAAATGCATAAGAAGATAGTATGTTGATCGTTACAATGGACACAGTTTTGTCCCATATTGCTTAGCACCTTTTGAGACAGTCTCAAATACATTCGATTGATTGATTGCTATAAGCTATGTTACTTTAAGTTTAATTGGAAATAACCTTAATTTTAAATTGCTAATTTGTTTAAATTTATTTTAAATGAATATATGTACGCTCAAATCTAGGTAAGTGTTTTAAATTTATAATATGTGATGCTTTCATCAGATTATGCAGCTTTAATAAGACTCATGAATCTGCTGACTGTTATATCACTAGTCTTACTCCACTTCACTGTCTTTGGTCTGCTGAGCGTGCGCTCTTTTTATACAAGCGAGTAATGGAGGGCAGTGCCCCTAAACAAAGGAACACCAATAGTTTATACCCTACTTACTGCCTGTTTTCAGCGACCCCTGTGAGCGGTGAAACCTCTACCCTGCGCGGACAATTTGTCAACGTCCAAACTGTTTTTGTCTCATGTGACTGTCCCTCCGGTGACAGGACACCTGCTATGTCAGGACAACATTGGTCTGGATGCAGAGGTGTATCCTAGTAATGCTGAGCGCTAGGCAATGCAGCATCATCGCGAGTAGTGTTGCAACAAATGGGAACATCATACCTAGAGTGGTCCTTGAACCCACATTGTTGCTATTCCGAGACTAGCATCCTAATCATTAGTCCACATAGGCCTACTATTACTAACGCCTACCGACGTTTTACCTCGGGAGGTCGAGTTCAACTGAATTCAGTACAATCTTTATAAGTTTGTTTTTTAAACTTTAATTCAGCCGCGAATCGATCATTGGACCCCCCGCGTGAGTTAAAGACGCCCTACTGATTTGACCATCTCGGGATGTCTCCTTAATTAAGCAATGCGCCTATGTAGATATCGCCAATTAGTTGTGTCAGTAGTTAAGGCAGGCCAGCCGTTACTGCGCATGTCAGTGCTCAGTGACTACTGACTGATGTATAGAACCTGTCCCTAACCCCCCCCCCCCCCCCTACCCTGATCGGGTGATCACCTGTCCGTACCTATCCCTGTACCCCCCTCCACACCACCCATCCTACCCCACCCCCCGGAGCGTGAGGTAGGTCAGTTACCTGGGACCCGTTTTACTAACAATAACATATTGACTCCGTGGAAATTCTAAAATTCTACAAGGTTATTTTTTATATATATATAAGCCGGCTATAGTACATAAGGAACAAGACAATAAAGGTGTGTTGAGATAATGTAGACATTCACAGGCGTGAATGACAATGTGCTTGACTGTATGTAAAGTCGACGGCTCGCAGTTTGAGTGGTGTAGATAGGCTAATAGGAAATCACTACAGGCAAGGAAGGAAAGTAGATATAGAGTGAAAGGTAGGAGAGTTAGACTCCTTCATTTATTGTATATATAGTTTCAGGAAACAAGATGGTGGTGATCACATGATCAAGTCTTCCAATCACTAACAGGCATTCTTCTATCCACCAATGAGGGTTCAAGATCCTTGTAACCAAGGCATGATTAGGTCTGGCTACAGTGCCCCGTTGTGTCTGGTGTGCAGTGATCCATAAATAACACTTGGAGGGGAGGGGGTATGTGAGGAGATTTCCAAAGACTCTCTCACAAGTCAAGAAGTGACCCTCTCTCAGGTCAAGAAGTGACCCTCTCTGACTATCTATATTGATATACAATTTCTATCTTTAATTAGTAATGGATCACCAACTCCACATATACCTTATATGCCTTTGGTTTTACATACCATCTACCATTATATAGACCATTTGCAATTTATTATATAGAGTAGCTCTCCATAGCCCATATCTCAAATATCAGAAAATTTTTAATGTAGTTAGGATTCGGGCCGGTGGTGGCGCCACCGGTCCCAGGATGGAAGGAATGGAATAGTAATTGGTAATAAATGGATAATAATAGATAATAATAAATTCCCTGCCGCACCTTTATACTCGCATAATGCTTATACATCACCTATTTTTCGGTTGCATTAATTAATTATTAATTAAGCAGGAGAAATTTCAATCGTGAACAGATTGGTCTTCCTCATTCCACTGCCCTTTGCCCTATCCTTGTAATGCTGAGTGCCAGGCTAGATAGCAACAAGTATACTATGTGTAAGTCATTTGATTCAGCTGAGGTTCCAATCCACGATTCCCTCTCCTCCCTGCCCTCCACACACCTCATTTGGCGACCACGTATGGTTATTTGGCGTGAAACCATCGTTGCTTTGATAGAAGTGGGAGAATTCTCCTTTTACTTTTACTTCCAGTTGAGACCAGACAGGATGACCATATGAGTTGAGCGTCCGTCTCCCATTCTGGTAGATCGTGGGATACGAATCCACGGGTTGGATCCCTGGTCGAGTTAAACCAATGACTTAATAATTGATATGTGTCGCTTCCTAGCCAGGCACTCGGCATTATTAATATTAGGATACGGCAAGGACTGCTTGGCTCAATGTCTGGATAATGTGACTGAGTGGAATATTAGGTCATGGTGCGGTAGCCTGGTCTCCCAATGGGGCACCACTATAAAATCGCCATGAATGCACACTGTCACAAATCGGTACCTGTCCTGGTATGATCTTAGATGTTGTCAGGACGTAAAACTCCAACAACCAATCAACCAACTGATCCTTGCCCAATCCTTGTAATGCTGAGTGCTAAGCGAGGTAACAACACGTATCAAATTTGTATGTCATTAGTTTCACTCGGCCGAGGTTCCAACCCATGATACCCCCCCCCCCCCCCCCCACACAGACAAATCATTTGGAGATAATGTATGGTTATTTGATTTGAAACCACCGTTGCCTTGATAGAAAGAATTAAGAGAATTCTCTTTTTATTTTCACTTTCAGGTCAATTCCAAGATGAAGGGAGATCTAGAAAATCAGCAACCCGACAGGTGGAATCATAGAGTGAGAAACGGCGGTTCATTGTTTGTCTGCTGGAGTGTTATGTCCTAGTAACATATAAGATCATGTCAGGATGAGTACCGACATGCGACAGTCTATAGTGTGGACCCTCTGGGAGACCAGGCCTCTGGCATGTTAACCCAATATCCCACTCAGTCACATTGCATGGTTCTGAGCCCTATCCTCATAATGCAGAGTGCCAGGCTAGGTGGTGACAAGTATAAATTTAGTAAGTCATTTGTTTGACTCGGCTGTGATTTGAATCCCTGACCTTCTGCACGGCAAACCAGCGCTCTTACAGATTTTGCCGCAGCATTCGATAAGGATAAGGTCAGTTCATCTTTCTCTCGGATTATGAGGATTTAGGTCAATTGAGGGCGCATGCACGTTTGCACGATTCACCTCCAAACCACCAATCCTGTAGACAACAGTTAAATAGGCACGCAAATCAATAATATAGTAGATCGGTGAATTATCCATGACACGTACTGATGATAAATGTTAGCGCAACAGGGTCGAGATGAGACGGCTACCTGTGGCAGGTGAAAGGGAGTGGGGATGAAAGAAATTTGATGTTGCGTGTCGAGTGGTGATTAGTGTGGTGATGAGTGTGAATGGGGAGGGGATGCACATAGTGTGTGACTGGGTGAGGTGTGGAGGTGGGTGTGTGGGTGTGTGAGGTGTGGGTGTGTGAGATGTAGAGGTGTGTGAGGTGTGTGAGGTGTGTGAGGTGTGTGAGGTGTGTGAGGTGTGTGAGGTGTGGAAGTAGATGTGTGAGATGTAGAAGTGGGTGCGTGAGGTGCAGAGGTGGGTGGGTGAGGTGTAGATGTGTGTGGGTGGGTGAGGTGTAGAGGTGGGTGTGTGGGTGTAGTGTGAGGTGTGTGAGGTGTGTGAGGTGTGTGAGGTGTGTGAGGGTGGAAGTAGAGTGAGATGTAGAAGTGGGTGCGTGAGGTGCAGAGGTGGGTGGGTGAGGTGTAGATGTGTGTGGGTGGGTGAGGTGTAGAGGTGGGTGTGTGGGTGTGTGAGGTGTGGGTGTGTGAGGTGTGGGTGTGTGAGATGTAGAGGTGTGTGAGGTGTGGAAGTAGATGTGTGAGATGTAGAAGTGGGTGCTTGAGGTGCAGAGGTGGGTGGGTGAGGTGTAGATGTGTGTGGGTGGGTGAGGTGTAGAGGTGGGTGTGTGGGTGTGTGAGGTGTGGGTGTGGGTGTGTGAGATGTAGAAGTGTGTGAGGTGTGTGAGGTGTGTGAGGTGTGTGAGGTGTGTGAGATGTGTGAGGTGTGTGAGGTGTGTGAGGTGTGTGAGGTGTGTGAGGTGTGTGAGGTGTGTGAGGTGTGTGAGGTGTGTGAGGTGTGTGAGCGTGTGTGAGGTGTGTGAGGTGTGTGAGGTGTGAGGTGTGAGGTGTGTGAGGTGTGTGAGGTGTGTGAGGTGTGTGAGGTGTGTGAGGTGTGTGAGGTGTGTGAGGTGTGTGAGGTGTGTGAGGTGTGGAAGTAGATGTGTGAGATGTAGAAGTGGGTGCTTGAGGTGCAGAGGTGGGTGGGTGAGGTGTAGAGGTGTAGACGTTAGGTCTGTGTTTTGTAGAGGTGTGTGAGAGGTGTAGAGGTGACTGGGTGGGTGATGTGTAGAAGTGTGATGTAGAGGTGTAGACGTTAGGTCTGTGTTTTGTAGAGGTGTGTGAGAGGTGTAGAGGTGACTGGGTGGGTAATGTGTAGAAGTGTGGTGTAGAGGTGTAGACGTTACGTCTGTGTTTTGTAGAGGTGTGTGAGAGGTGTAGAGGTGACTGGGTGGGTGATGTGTAGAAGTGTGGTGTAGAGGTGTAGACGTTAGGTCTGTGTTTTGTAGAGGTGTGTGAGAGGTGTAGAGGTGACTGGGTGGGTGATGTGTAGAAGTGTGGTGTAGAGGTGTAGACGTTAGGTCTGTGTTTTGTAGAGGTGTGTGAGAGGTGTAGAGGTGACTGTGTGGGTGATGTGTAGAAGTGTGGTGTAGAGGTGTAGACGTTAGGTCTGTGTTTTGTAGAGGTGTGTGAGAGGTGTAGAGGTGACTGGGTGGGTGATGTGTAGAAGTGTGGTGTAGAGGTGTAGACGTTAGGTCTGTGTTTTGTAGAGGTGTGTGAGAGGTGTAGAGGTGACTGGGTGGGTGATGTGTAGAAGTGTGGTGTAGAGGTGTGTAAGACATGTAACGGTGACTGTGTGAGGTGTAGAATTATGTGGGTGGGTGAGGTTTAAAGGTCGGTGAGTGAGGTATAGAAGTTACTGGATGATGCTTAGAGGTGGGTGCGTGAGGTGTAGAAGTCGGTAGGTGAGGTGCATAGGTGTGTGGGTGAGTGAGGTGTAGAAGTGCGTGTGTGGGTGATGTGTAGAAGTGTGTGAGGTGTGGAGGTGGCCGGGTGAGGCTTAGAGGTGGGTGCGTGAGGTGTAGAGGTGTGAGAGGAGTAGAAGTGGGTGCGTGAGATATAGAAGTGGGTAGGTGTGGGTGGGGTGCAGAAGTGTGTGGGTGAGTGAGGTGTACAGGTGGGTTGGTGGTGTGTAGAGATGGGTGGTTTGGTGATGTGTAGAAGTGGGTGGATGAAGTGAGGAGGTGAGGAGGTGAGTGTGTGGGTGTAGAAGGGTGTGGGTGTAGAAGTGTGTGGGTATGAGAGTGTAACGCTATATCGGCGGTGTGACAGTGACTCGGTCAGCCTTTGTAAGTACAAGTAACACAATATAGGCGACATATTTACACAGAAGGACAAGCATGCTAACCCAACTTACACAACCGCAGAAAGGTATATGTGTGTGTTTGTTTCTATGGTCATATCAGTACGGGTACCGACTTGTGACACTGCACACTCGTGGCGACTTTATAACACTGGCCCACTGGGAGACTAGGCTGCCAGCACCATGATCTAACATCCCACTCAGTCTCATTATCCTGCCACTGAGCCAACCAGTCCTTGCCATATCCTACTAAGGCCAAGGTTCTGGCCAAGTATAAATTGTTAAGTCATTGGTTTGACTCGACCATGGTTTCGAATCGTATGATCTACCAAAACGGGAGACGGATGCTCAACTCATTCGGCCTTCCAGTCTGGCATATATCGCCGTAGATGTTTTTCTTGAAGATTTATACTGCATATCATGGATAAGTCTGAATAGACATGTTTTCACCATTAGACAGTTTGTCGATAGAAAGCCTGAGCCTACACTTTTACCGACCCAAGGGATTTTTAACCTCCCACACCACATAGACATGGTATGAGAGCAACCGGCCTTTGATGAAGCTGTAAGTTATAGTACACAGCGGTGGAAATCCAAATTGGCAGAGGTGGGGGCATGGGGAATCGAACCACCAACCTTCAGATTAGGAGTCCGACCTAGAAAAAAGTCAGACACTCTAACCACTCTGCCACAGAGAACACCACATATGCTACGCTGTGAAACCCCAAAATAAAACCCAAACCAAAGCAGTCCCACGACTGGCGACGGAGCCGCGTGGTGGCGTGGCGTGTGGTGGTGGAGTAGCTGACAGACCGTGCTGCCTGGAAACAATATGGTTCCCGCGATCTGAGGTGGTGCCGAACGGTGGTCACTCGTTCAGGGGGTCACTGTACATCACACGTGGCCACACTCCTCTCCAAATAGAGCCGGAATGCGCATGCGCATGACCAGAGGAAACCACGCCGGTGTGGCCGTCTCAGCTGCCACAAGGCTGATTTGCCAAATGTCGTTTCTGCGCATGCGCGGATTCGAGTGACGAATGGAGACTGCAGATTGTGGCCGTCTCAGCTCCCACAAGGCTGATTTGCCAAAGGGGGGGGGGGGGGGGGGGGGGAGGAGATTACTTTGGTTGGGTTGGTTTCTTGGGAGGGGGGTGGTGTTTTTACATTATTTTAATTATTAAATTATTAATTCAAATTATTAATTATTTAATTCAAATATCTCAGGGGTACGTTTATCTTTTCTTGGCTGTGAATATTCAAACGGCTGTATCCAAATATTTGAGACTGGCTCAGTTTTGACGCATGCGCAGACGACGCTGTTGGATTCTGACGCATGCGCAGAAGCGACATTTGGCAAATCAGCCTTGTGGCAGCTGAGACGGCCACACCAGTCATTGTTGGTTAGGTTGGTGGGTGGTTGGAGCTTTACGTCATTGATTGATTGATTGGTGGTTTCTTTACGCCTTGTCGGCAGCATAGGCCATATTCACGGTTATAGGTCATAGTATGAATAAGCAATGCTGAAGACCGAACCCCAACCATTGGTGATTAATATATTCTATTTTCCGCGTAATTGATATAAATTGGTCCCTGTGCATTCTCCCAAGTTTTAGCCCAGAACCAGTTTCAGCAGTACATATACCTGACGGGTACTTTATTTGAGCATGGGAGAATGCACTGGGACCTGTTTATATCAATTCCTCAGAAACAGCTGGTTCCGGTTTCCGGATTCTGGTGAATATATTGTCCCTCGCTATGGGTATTGTTTATGTATGTACACATGTGTTAGTAATTAGCCTCCTCCTGGGTGGGTCGGCAACTAAGGTCATCTCAGGACGGGCACCGACTTGTAACAGTGCACACTCATGGCGGCTTTGTACTTCTGCTCCAAAGTACGATGACCTGATATTCCAATTAATCGCATTATCCTGGCACTGAGCTAACCACTCCTTGCCCTATCCTATTAATGGTGAGCGCCTGGCTAGGAAGCGACAAGTATCAATTCTACGAGTCATTCATTTGATGCTGCTGGCACCATGACCCAGTCACATAGAAGTCATTGAGTTCACTTGCACGGGAATCGCGACTCTCGACCTCCCGCACGGGCGGCCTCCGCTCTACCAATTCGGCCACCGCGCACCCCTGTCCATTGTGGATATCAAACCATATATACACATGGTGATGTATAGCGTATTATGCCAGTATAAAGATACGAATGGGTATGTTACTTATTATTATAATTATTGTTATACTCCATAAGATCCAATGCTGTACCGGTGGCGCCATCTCAGCCCACCTCTCCTCAACCGGATGTTGACCAGTGTCGGTCGCACTGAAGATGGCATGGCCGAATGAGTTGAGCGCTCGCCTCCTGTTTTGGTAGATCACAAAATTCAAACTTCCTGGGTGTGAATCATGGCCGAGTTAAACCAATGACTTAAACGGTTGATACTTGTTACTACCTAGCCTGGCATTCAGCATTAGTATGATAGGACAAGGAGCAGAGGAATGACGAAGACCAATAATAATAATTTTGTCCCTGATTGAAATTTCTTCTGGTTAATCAACTAATGCACAACAATAACCTGCGACACAACTTTTCGGTTTCAGGGTGGTTGACTTGTGGAATGGCTTGCCAGAGAGTGTCGTAGCAGCAGAGTCGATGAACTGTTTCAAGTCCCGACTGGATGCATACTGGTCAAGCATAATGTATATCTGGGACAGTTGCTACAATTCGCCACATCTGAAGAACTGTCTCGATTTCTATTAAATAAGAGTGGCTAACAGGTCCAAGGCCTATTATAGCTGAATCCTATTGATTTATTGATTGAATAACAAGCAAAAAAGAAAAGGTACTGATGACACATTCGCTATGATGATATTCATTGCAATGCATGATAGTCTGCCCGGCTTGTCAAAAGTGGCTACTTAAATAATTATATTTTTTTTTTAGCTGCAAGTGAGGGAGTAGACTCACTGGTGTTAGTGTGGCGGGGAGCCCGAAGGGGGCGCCACTAGGAGTGCCATTTAAGTAAGGATAGCAACGATTGAGTGTGGTCAGGGTTGCTACAGCATTACTCTAGTTTGAAGTAACTTTTATTATAAATGGCTAATTCATTTAAGATATTTGAAGTGCAGCCATGCGAAATTAATTGTGGCATGCACGCCACAACTTTGACAACACAGGTTTCTGCAGTAACATCTTCTATTAAATTGCCTTAGTATTCCCTTCTATGTGGCAACAAATGTTTAATAAGTGCACGGGTATATAATTAGATATGTACACTCAAATCTAGATAATTGCTTTGGTTTTGAAATTGTGATGTTTTTATCGGGCTATGCAGCTTTAAGATTAAAGTTACATAGTCCGACGCTTTTGAGTTTTTGCTATTTTCTGAGATAAATATATTATACTAATCGTTATAATCTACTTTACTTTAGTTTGAAGTAACTTTAATTTTAAATGGCTAAGTTTTGAGATATTTGACGTCAGAACATGCCTAAATAATTTTGGCAAGTACGCCAAAACTCTGACACCATAGATTTCAGTAGTAACACTTTCTATGCAGCAAAAAATGCTTAATAAGTGCACCAGTGCCTAAGTTGAATGTGTAGAATCAAATCTAAATAAGTGTTTTGGTTTTGAAAATTTAATGTTTTCATCGGACTATGCAACTTTACCAGACATGATTGAAATTTTTCTAAATATCTTGAAATAGGACTGACATCAATTATACAATAAAACACCGGGATATGGGTTTGCAACACCTCTGTGAGTGTGACTGGCAGAAGTCGGGGCAGGCCGACTGGTGGTGGGAGAGTTTTGGTGGCGGAGTGGTGGCTGGTGGGAGAAGGCAGGAGTAACGACCTAGACAAAGCTGCCTTGTACTGGTGTACCCATGAGAAGGACACACACCATTATGTGGACATAACGATGGGCATGCTTCACCTCCAAACAACTAACTTTTCCCAACAACAGATGACCAAGATATGGAAAAGGTGCGAATTGAAATATTACAATTTTTGCATTTTGTTATTACAGTGTTGGTATTCATATGCTGCATGCATATATATATATATACACACTTATATATATATATATACATAATAAAATAGCTCTATTAATATTATCTTTTTACATTTTGTATTGCAATGTTTGTATTCATATGCTGCAGATATATATACACACATATATATAAATATATGTCTGCAATATTACTTCGTATTTATTTAATATGAACTTGAAAATAAAATAGCTCCATTGATATTTATATTGTTCCATATAAACAAATGTATTTCTGCTTATACATTTCTAAGTATTTCTATGTATTTCTAAGTATTTATATTTATTTCTATGTATTTCTATGTATTTCTATGTATTTCTATGTATTTCTATGTATTTCTATGTATTTCTATGTATTTCTATGTATTTCTATGTATTTCTATGTACTTAAAACATATATATTTCTACATATTTCTACTTATTCCTAAATACTTCTGTATATTTGCCGATATTTAACGGTTGTTCGACAGATTTAACTACATCAAAACTGCATCTGTATCATTTGACACAAATCTTACCATTTCGTATTTTCATGTAACTTTCACTGCATATATCAAATGTGATTAGAATTCTTTTAAAAGAAAAGCGACATAATAAATACCGCTAAGGTTTTGCCATGATTATGATTTTGGCTGTCAACGTTTTATTAAACCATCTTCAATCAATAAAGAAATAGATCTATTATCTGTATGTATTTCAAAGTGTCTTAAGTAAAGCTTTCTTGTTACTGTTAGTATAAATATATGTTATATGTATGTTATGTATATATATAGAAGACCTATCTCTCTCTATCTCTCTCTCTTTTTTAGTTTCTATCTATCTCTCTCTCTCTCTCTCTCTCTCTCTCTATATATATATATATGCATGTTCTGATGATTAGCTATTGGTTCTGATTACCCCTAATTCGATGTTCCAGTTAATTATTGTTAATGTTTTTTGGGGTTGTTTTTGGTGGGTTCTTTTTTTACACTGCTCGTCACAATGCCTACTTTTTGTACTAGGGTTCCCCACCGAAGCGCGGCGAGTGGGCGGAGAATGGGAGGGGGAGAGGAGAGGGAATGGGAGGGGGGAGAGGGGAAAGGGAGGGGGAGGAGGAGGGGGGGGGGGATTGGAGGCGGAGGCGGGAGAGGGGGAGGCGAAGGGAGGACGATGGGTGGGAGAGAGAAATGGGGAGCAGGGAGGGAGGGGGCAGGGGGCAGGGGGAGAAGAAGAGAGGGAGTAGGATGGGGAAGGGGGGGGGGAGGGAAAGGGAAAGGGAAAGGGAAAGGGAGAGGGAGAGGGAGATGGTGAAGGAGGGTGAGGAGTGGGGGTGTGAGAGGGGATGAGGCGGAGGGGGGAAGGGGAAGGGAAGGGGGAAGGGAAGGGGGAAGCGGTGTTGGTGTTGGTGGGTCGATGGGCGGGTGGGAGGGGGGAAGGAGGAGGAGGAGAGGATGCGAGGGGGGATGGGCAAGGGAAATGGGAAGGGGAGGTGGAGGGGGGGGGCGGTTTGAGGGTTTAGGCGTGTGAAGTGCGGGTTGTGACGGGGCGCAGACTTTACCTTTCCTCACACGCCGTCAGAGACACGGCTCTGTGTCGGGGCGCGGGCGGCGGTGTGGGAAATCTGCGCCAAGGACTCCCCGGTTACAGGCGGGCTTTGATTCCCACAGGACCGCTCTGAAGGAGGGCCCTGACAGAGCAGTCCTGGCGGCGGAGCCGGTGTCGCAGTTTCAGCTCCCTGTCAGTTTCAGCCGTGCGCATCGCTTCTGCGCATGGGTCGAAATCTAACAGCATCGTCAATAACCTTATAAATTTAATATAATGTTTTTGGTAAAGATGTTTTCTATATGTGTACCAAGTGATTTGTTTCTAGGTGGTATGCTTTTAGAGATATTTCACTTTTCCTGTATTTTCTGTATGAAGATTGCTCACTATCATTGACAATGCCTTGAGTTTGACGGTACGCGCAGTGCAAAACATTAGTTTTATTCAAAATTAATAGAAATCAAGAACCCTAACCTTATAAATTTAATATAATCTTTTTGGGAAAGATGTTTTCTATATGTGTACCAAGCGATTTGTTAATAGGTGGTATGGTTTTAGAGATATTTCACTTTTTCTGTATTTTCTGTATGAAGATTGCTCACGACCATTGACAATGCCTTGAGTTTGAGTCTATGTGCACGGTTAAAACTGCGACACCGGCCTGTAGACGGCCGCAGCAGGATGTCGCCTACACACATCTGTCTGTCTCCGTCTCCGTCTCCGTCGCCGTCTCCGTCTCCGGCTCCGGCTCCGGCTCCGTCTCCGTCTATGGCTCTGTCTCCGTCTATGGCCCTGTCTCTGTCTCTGTATCTCTCTCACCTCTCTCTCTCTCTTTCTATTCGGTCAGACAGGCGGAGACATAGACGAACGGTTAGAGAGTTGAATGCACCTAGAGGGTACCATTATTTCAGTTGGGAGCGTCGCAGAGCGAGGCAGTCTAAGACTGAGGTGGAAGGTTTGAGGTGATATATGTGATGTGATACAAAGATATATATATATATATATATATGTATGTATATATATATATATATATATATATATATATATACACATATACACTCCGGGTGCAAGTGACAGCGATAACGCCAGAAATTAGGGTCGGGGCCGGTGATGGCGCCAGCAGTCCCGTATGGCTGAGGACCAAATACACGAAGAGGGCCCATTGGCTAATAGTAATAGTAGAAAAGAATAATAGAATAATAACAATATAATAGAATAGTCCCTTCTGCGTCTTTATACTCGCATAATGCTTATACATCACACATATGTAAGTTGGGTGCAAACAAGAAACACAAGGTGCTGGTCGATGCAACACATATTTGCATGTCTATATTTTAAAGTCATTTGTTTGACTCGACCAGGGTTTGAACCCAGGGATTTGAATTCCATGACCTACCAAAATAGGAGGCAGCTGCTCAACTCTTTTGCCGACAGCATCTGGATGTGGAGTAAAATGTTGATGTGTAGTACTTGGGGGGAGGGGCTGGGGAGGGAAAAATAGTCTGGAAAATACGACCTTGAACATGTTGAAAACTTTGGATGACCCCTTACTCCTCACCGCTACCCACGCAACCCCGCCACCCGCCACGACCACCCACTCACCAACAAAATAAAGACAAACTGAGGCAAAGCCAGGTGCTCCTTGTGCAGGAGACGAATTGTTAGCTTATCGATGGATGTGCATGTGGATGCGCATACGCACGGACAGTTCCCACCACAAAGCCCTTCAAGAAGCACCCCCCTCCCACCCCACCCCACCCCACCCCACACCGACAGCTCCTTTCGCCTGACCACAGATGTGGTCACGTGGTGTGTCTGTGTGTGCACGGAGACGGGACATGCAGCATGGCTACAGACAGTGGCAGGTGTAAACGAATGTGGCTACAACTCTTTGATGTGTTCACGAAAACGAGCCTACTTAGTCTACTAGTACTATAGCGGGAGGGGAGGGGTGGGGGAGGAAGGGTGGGGTGGGGTGGGGAGGGGTGCCATACCTATATTCCTCTACACGAACCTAATCCGCGCGTCACTAACAGTTTAACCGATCATTCCACGAACATATATACCCCCCCCCCATTATACATGCATATAATATATTATATGTGTGTAAAATGGGGCTGGGGGTTGGGGGGGGGGGGAGTAATGACCCTCAGTTTTCGAATGGCTCGATTTTCGAACAAATCAGTTCACAAACATATTTTGCTAACAAAAAGTGCATTCGTTTCCGAACGCATTCTCGGTTTATGAACATATAAATATATATTATATACATGTATATATACATGTACATATATATATATATATATATATATATATCATCATCATAGCTGTGTGGTCACTTTCACGAAATTGCGTCAAATGAGGTGTAGGATGCATTTTTTTCATCAAATAAAGAAGACAATTTCATAAAATAAAGAAGATATCTGATTGACCTAGAAAAATGGCAGTTTAAGTTCTATTTTATTTATAAATATATCTGATTCATTTTTTGCAAGATTGTATGCATATTCAAAGTTTTTAAAAAGCTTTTATTTGGGCGTAAATAACGGATTATTCCATTTTCCAGCTTCTTATGTAAAGATTGGTTTCGGTTTACGAACAAATCGGTTTACCAACAACATTTAGGGACGAATTATGTTCAAAAGCCGAGGTTTCACTGTATTATATACAGGAAAATAAGGGTATGAGGAGGCGGTAAGTTGCCCCGATGTAGATGGCAGCAGTGGCGATCGAACCCGTACCACAGATCGGGTGGAGGGTTATATAGGCCACTCCTGGTTATAATAGCGGTAATGGGGTTGTCACTACATGTATGTATGTATGTATATATATATATATATATATATATATATACATATATGAAAATGTGAGTGTGAGGATACATTAGGCTGCCCAGCTATAGGTGGCAGCAGTGTCAGTCGAACCCATTCACATATGGGGTGAAGGGCTATCCTGATGACTATTGTGCTAATGGGATTTTTACTATATACAGCCGCAATGGATGGATATAAATTATAAATAACAAAACTACCGCCATGTTGTATATTTCCATAACAATTCATATAGGTATATAAAATTATGCCTTATAATGTATTACATGGATATGAATAAAACTACCCCATGTATATTTCCGTGATAAATCATATATATACATATATGAATTATTACGGATATATATATATATATATATAAATAAATGATGAGGTTGGTTGTCACTACCGATACCAAAACCACCGACCAGATGGGATGGCCGAATGAGTCGAGCATCCGTCTCCTGTTTTGGGAGATCGGAGGATCCGAACCCAAGGGTTTATGTGTTCGAATCCTGGTCGAGTCAAACCAATGCCTTAAAAATTGATACTTGTTACTTCCTAGCCAGGCACTCGGCATTATTAGGATAGTGCAAAGACTGGTTGGCTCATTGTTAGGATAAAATGACTGAGTGGGATATCAGGTCATGGCTGCCACCTGATTTCCCAGTGGGGCAGCACTATAAAGTCGTCATTAGTGCGCACTGTCAGAAGTGGGTACCGGTCCTGGTATGACCTTAGATGTTGCTAGGACGTAAAACAACAAACAAACCAAACCCAGCAACCGATACGCACCGCTGACACTGCAGTCTCGGGTCTCTGGCTTTGGTTCCTCACCTCTAACCGCCTACTCTCCCACGCACCCACGCACCCACGCACCCACGCACCCACGCACCCACGCACCCACGCACCCACGTGCCCATGCACCCACGCACCCACGCACCACGCACCCACGCACCCACGTGCCCACGCACCCACGCACCCACGCACCCACGCACCCACGCACCCACGCACCCACACACCCACGCACCCACGCACCCACTCTCCCACTTTCTACATGAATGAAGTTTCCATAAATTTGTTAGTAAAAATGCCCACCGCTCTGACTCTCTCTGACTCTGAGGGCGGGAAAGGGCGCATGTAGCAAAACGGTACCGCGCGTTCCTCGCCAGGTGGCGCCAGCAGAGTGAACGGTGAGCGGGCCGACGACATACCCCGCTAGTAATTAGAGGGCCCGGCAGGGGGCGCGGCGGTGTTACCTAGAGGGGACGCTGGAGCAGGGCGGGGCCGACTCTCAACAGAGCATGTCACTACCGCCACGACACCGTGGGTTATGGCCGTGAAGCGCAGGATGCTCGGGTTTATATGACGTGCTTCGAACATAGTGCATTCAAAGAGAGGGAGTGTAGCAGGGTTGAAAGTGGGGCCGTCTGAAAGTGGTTTTAAAAAAAACTAAAAAATTAAAAAAAAAAAATTGTTGTTTAGTTTTTGTGTAAATATAGTACAATACAGTTATTTACAATATATGTATATATAGGAGGAGCTACAAATAATAATAAAGGAAAGCAAGAGAGGCAAATGGATTGGCAACTTTATATCGACCAATGGCTCGGAATACCCCTACCGGTAACAAAAATAAAAGCAAAAACAAGCGAGTGGGCTGAAGCCGGCGCGCCGACGGTGTATTTATAGGCCGGCGCAGGACCGATTCACCGCCGGGGCAGGCTCGCAGCAAAAACGTAGTGCGGAAAAAATAGACCATTTCGTAATAACCCTGGTTAACATTCGAAGAAGAGCATAATGTATTTTACGCCTACCTATATTTGCATAATTCTTTATGCGCCCTATAATCTGATATTGTCATTAGCAGCTAGCTCAATTTAGAGTAGGATGCTCGGGTTTCTCATATGACGTGCTTCGAACATAGTGCATTCAAAGAGAGGGAGTGTAGGCAGGGTTGAAAGTGGGGCCGTCTGAAAGTGGTTTAAAAAAAAAAACATTTTTAAAAACATTTTTTTGTTTAGTTTTTGTGCAAATATAGTTTATTCATTGAATAAAGTCTTTTGTAAGTGCGGTGGCACTGGTCTTCCAGCCATATGACAATACAGTTATTTACAATATATATATATATAATCTGATATTGTCATTAGCAGCTAGCTCAAGTCAGCTGAAATAACAATATTAATCATTATCAACTTACATATATGGTATAGTTTGAGAATTCAGATATAAAATAGTAGCTATATGTTGTATTCATACACACTTAGATATATACATGTGTATTGATTAGACCTTTACATAACGGAGTGGCTAGGTGCATAGTTTCCCTTCACAGGTTTGTATGCCTACTGTGTTGTGAATTGCATAATTATCATGTTGTTGGAGAAATCATTTTGAGATTGAGTATTAGTAGAATGGTTTGTTTATTCTGTTAGTGTTAGATAGAGTGTGGTTAGCTTGTAGGGTTATGCTTAAAAGGTTAATTTCTCGTGTGTGTTGAATTTTAAAATCGATTTAAAGTTACATAGTCCGATGGCTTTTGAGTTTCTGTCATTTTTTTCTGAGATAAATATCTTAATTCAATTGGTATAATCTACCTTGCTTTAGTATGAAGTAACTGTTATTTTAAATGGCTAACTCTGGAGATATTTTAGTGCAAACTAGGTCAGATTAATTTAGGGAAGCATGCCAAAACCCTGACACCATAGGCTTTTGCAGGAACAGGTTCTATTAAATTGATTTAGTGTTCCCATATATGTGGCAACAAATGCTTAATAAGTGCATCAGTATCTAGGTTTGATATGTAGAATCAAATCTAGATGAATGGTTTGGTTTTGAAAATGTGATGCTTCATCGGACTATGCAGCTTTAATCACAATGCAGGAATTGCTATTCTGTTACTTCATATTTAAGTTGTGTGATATTGATAGCCGAAAGCCGAATTTGGGTATGGATGAGGTTCCTCCTCTCATTTACTAGACTCCCCATTTAATAGACTCTTACACCTCTCCATGTTCATACGATACGCTTATCATCATGGATGGTAGCTGCATTCCCACTGAGGGTGTACGCGTATAACTAACTATGCTGATATGCGTACTGCCAAAACTAAATTGTGCTGTATGTGTTCGTCCCTGTGATGTCCGGAAGTTGCCACAAGTTAGGGTACAAAGACGCTGTGTTTGATACCGCCCCGCCCCGCCCGCCCCGCCCCGCCCCATCACGACCCGACCCGACTCGTCGCGTCCCCGCCCCGCCCCGCCCCGCTCCTCCCCGCCCCGCCCCCCCCCCCCCCCCCCCCCCCCCCCCCCCCCCCAATCCTGCTGCATCTCGCCCCATCCCGCCTGCCCCCAGTCCCATCCCCGTCTCCGTCCTCGACCCCCACACTGCCCCATCCCGCCCCATTCCGCCCCACCCCGCCCCATCCCACCCCATCCCACCCCATTCCGCCCTAACTCCTATCCCACCTTACCCGGCCCAGCCCCTGCCCCGCCACATCCCGTCTCAACGAGTAGCATCCCACCTCGCCCTGTCACCTGGCCCGCGTCGTACTCCCGTGGGGCCGGGAGGAGGGGACATGGAGCGGGGGGGGGGGGGGGGGCACTACAAGGCAGATCTGCCAGCGATAGGCAGCCCCTAGACGAGCTGAGACATGCATTAACTATTAAGGCTTCGAGCACGGCCCGGGTGGTAGAGTGTTTAAGGGATATGTGAAGTGCATGTCTGCCGACCACATCAAAGAAGACTATATGTTATAACTATAGTTAGTCGTTTTTTTTTTTTTCACCAGCTGGGTATGGAGGTGGTTTTAGTCTAATGATTGTTGTATATACTAACTATGAGCACCTCTTAACCCCCAACTACAATCAGACACACGTTTTCCCGCCCTGCATCCGCACCTCCCTCCCCCTTCCCCCCCCCCCCCCCTCCACTCTCCCTTCCTCCTCCTTCCTCCTCCCACCTCCTCTCGCCTCCTCCCTCCTCCTCCCGCCTCCTCCCACCTCCCTCCGCCTCCTCCCTCCAGCTCGGGCCTCCTCCAGGTCCTTCCCCTCCTCGCCTACTCCCCCCCTCCCCCCCTCCCCCCTCCTCCTCCTCTTTTCCCCCTCCGCCTCCTCCCGCCTCCCCCCGCCTCCTATCGCCTCCTCCCGCCTCCTCTCGCCTCCTCCCACCTCCTCCCGCCTCCTCTCGCCTCCTCCGCCTCCTGTCGCCTCCACTCGCCTCCCCACCCCTCTCGCCTCCTCCCCCCTCCTCCCCACCTCCCCCCCGCCTCTCCTCGCCTCCACTCGCCTCCCCCACCTCCTCCCACCTCCTCCCGCCTTCCCTCCCGCCTCTTCTCGCCTCCCACTCCGCCTCCTCCACCTCCTCTCGCCCCATCCCGCCTCCTCCCACCTCTCCCACCTCCCCCCGCCGCTGCTCGCCTCCACTCGCCCTCCCCCTCCTCCCACCTCCTCCCACCTCCTCCCCCTCCCCCCGCCTCTTCTCGCCTCCCCTCGCCTCCTCCCACACTCCCTCTCGCCTCCTCCCACCTCCTCCCACCTCCCTCGCCTCTTTTCGCCTCCACTCGCCTCCTCCCACCTCCTCTCGCCTCCTCCCGTCTCCTCCCGCCTCCTCCCGCCTCTTCTCGCCTCCTTCCGCCTCTTCCCTCATTTTTCCTTCACCCACCCGCCTCCTACCGCCTCTTTCCGCCTCCTCCCCCCCCCCCCGGCTCCCCTTCCCCACCCCGCAGTAGGCGGACAAACAGTCGGAAGTTAGAGGGAATCGACCGGTGTGACTGAGCCCGGGGCTATGTTGGAAATGTTCGCTAATCAGCCAACTAATCTTTGACCGGACACGTAGGCTTGCCCGTCGCCATGTATGTTACCTTGGAAACCACAATCACACCCTCCAAGCGACAATGATGAAAGCGACCTATCTTACTCAGCTTGTTTGCGTCTTTGTTTGTTGGGGGGTTTTACATCCTGGTGCTACTCGGGGAATTTGTAACCTCTCTGTTACTGGCCGCAAAACTGCGACACTAGGATAAATGGGTCCGAAATGGGTTCATAGACTTGTGGTACACAACCAAAACACCCAGTCTGGGCGCGAAGGGTTGGAGAGGCAGGGAGGGAAAAGATGGTATTCGCAGTCTACAAGAACAGAACAGCAGCAGAAATGAAAAAAGAAAAGGCCCCAATCCAATCAAACACATCCCCCTGATCAGCCTTGATCGGCCTGGGAGAAAAAAAGAGAAAGTATAGGTTGGACGGAAAGAGAAGTGAGGAGAGTTAAGTTATACCTCCCTGTTCTGTGGTGACCAGTCCACAAGCCGGAGACACAAACAGAGTAGTGGAAGGAGGAAGTGAAAAGCTGGCCGGCCTCCCCCTGCAATAATTTTTAGATCAAACCAGGAGAAGAGAGATAGACGATGTTTTGACGAAATGGAATTTGGACAGCAAGTGTTACATCCTGGCACACTCATGGTGATGTCATAGTGCTGCACCACTAGGAGACCAGGCCGCTGGCACCATGACCTGATTTCCCACTCAGTCACATTATCCTGATACTGAGCTAACCAGGCCTTGCCGTGTCCTATTTATGCTGAGTGACAGGGTAGATAGCGACAAGTATCAATTTTTTAGGTCATCGGTTTGTCATGTCCAGGGTTTAAATTCCTGATCTTCCGCAAGGGAAGTCTGCACTTTTACCGATTCGGCCATCTCGTCCTGTAGGTAGCTCAGTAAATTTAACTAACTACAGCTTGATGGTGACAACAAATACAAGTCGCTATTCATGAGTATAGGATTGATATTAGTGACACATAAAATAACATACCTAACAAACAAGTATTACACCAAGTGTATCTATTTAATGGTGGGTATGCAGGTATTGCAGGTATAGCAAGACCTCAGGAAGTTTGACGCCCCTGTCCTGCAGAGTTGTAAACCACCGTCTTGTGGTACAGGTTCTTGACAGAACCGAAGGCTAAGGGAGCAAACCCTAAACAGAAAACCATGTCACTGTGGCAGCATTAAGGGCGGTTGATGTATGGAACTCCCAACATCTCCCGACCAGCCACTGCAGGGACAAATAGTTTTGCACCTGTCTTACCATGTTTTTGCCGGTGCGAAACCTCTATTTGCTCCCTGAGAGAGTGCCGCTGGTAACTTGCAAAAGCCAGCAGCACTTCAACACCTTTGCAGGCAGCTTTCATGAAATGTACAACCGCACAAAACACCATGGAGAGCGGCAATCAAATAATGAAAGCAGTCTTTGTCGCATCGCAACCGACAGCATGATGATGATGATCTATTTAATTACTGGGAGATCATCAAATGGTATCGTTGATTAATTATGGCAACAAATGCAGTTTCTTCTACATGATCATGATTGTGATGACAAACAACAGTGTATCTAAGCAGCATAATAATATATTTCATATATTACATATATATTTAAATATAAATATATATTTATATATATATATATATATGTATGAAGAGTTCTTTATACGAATTTGGCATTGCAAACTAATTTTTTGGATTACCGCTTATTGCGTTTTAGAAAAGAGCTTTTTATGATTATTAATATATATATGAATATATATATATATATAAATCTGACCATCTGAGCAGGTCTGGAGGCGGTAGTGACCAGACGCAGCTGGTATCAGGGTGGCCAGGAGCCACTCACATGTGGCACCAGAGTGGCAGAAGCAGGAACTAACTCCTATGACAGTATGACAGTAGGTAATAACTAATACAGTATAACCCTGTTAAACTAAGCTCAGTTAATCCAAACCTTTTTCGGCGGCCCAGCAAAATACTACCATTTATCATATAAAAAAGTTGGTTAAACCAAAGTCGGTTAATCCAAATTATCGGTGAATCCAAACAAAATTGTCGGACCCCAGCCCACTTCCAGTATGGTTAAACCAAACTTTCATGTGGTTATAAGGTCATCTGAAACCCCACTGACTTTTTTATATGAGAAATGGTAGTATTTTGCCAGGTTGCTAAAACAAGTTTGGATTAACTGATCGTTTGGTTTAACCAAGCTGGGTTAAGGGGTTATACTGTATATACAATAAACACAATAATCAAAGTGTCCACCTACATTGTATATTACATGTGCAATACACGCTTACTCAAAGTCAAAGTCAAAGCCAAAGCTCAGTTAATCCAAACAAATTTCTATGGTCCCTTCAAGCTTGGTTAAACGGGGTTAATCTGTATATAGAAGAGAACTGATAAGTGGTAGTGTCTTTGTTTATATTCCCATAATAGGCACACATACATATATATATATATATATATATATGTACACTAAAACCTCTCTGAATCGACCGACCGTCGGACCGACTTTAAGTGGTCCATTTAGGGAGGTGGTCGATTTAGAGAGGTAGAATATCTTTACAACGGTATTGCTGGGACCCAAATAAAGCGCTCGATATAGGGGAGTAGTCGATCTGTGGAGGGGTCAGTATAGAGAGGTTTTACTGTATATGATATCTTTTCCTAAACCCAAACTACGAATTTGGCATTGGCATGGCAAACCAAATATTTGAATTGGCGCTTATTGCATTTTGGAAAAGAGCTCTTCATACTGATAATATGAGTATTGTCCAGTTATCTATATGGGGCTAGAGCGTTACACACATATATCTGGTCAGACACTAACTGCTTAATGCTTACTCACACACACAGATATATACATACATATACATATATATATATATATATATATATATATATCTGATTGCTGGCGGGCACCAGGCCCTACCAGCTGCCGGACGCTGGGGTCCGGTGGGGACATTACCCAGCATGCAGCCCGCACACGAAGAAGCGCCATCACGCGGATACCCGTTGAACTAAAGCTTCATCCACCACGTACAACAAAGAACCCGCCCCACCCCTTCCGGGCTCCCCCAGCCCCTCCCCGTCCCCCTCAAGAATAACAAATCCACACGCAAACGAGCTAAATAAGCAGTGAGATTGACACGTTCACCACGCGCAGACCGCTGTGCATTACGTCAATAAGCATCAATATACATGTTATGAAGCAAGTTGTCTTTGTTGGTATTTCAATGAGCTGCATTAGTGATCTATGAACACACATAAAGCCTTGCTATTCCAACCACTGTTAGCACTGGTTAGTGTTACACTTCAACCTCCACACAAACAACGCCTTAGGCATAACGGTATGGTTCTAGGGTTGGCTATAGTTGGTTGTTGGAGGTTTAAGTCCTTGTAATATATAAGGTCATATCAGAACGGGTACCGACTTGTGACAGTGCGCACTCATGGCCACTTTATAGTGCTGCCCCATTGGGAAATCAGGCTGCCAGCACCATGACCTGATATCCCACTCAGGTCACCGAGCCAACCAGTATGTATGTATATATACATGTAAATGTATATATACATGTATATTCAATTGAATTGAATTCCATACTTTATTTCAGACTGAGCATTATGACAGTTACATAAAGTGGTCCAGGGTGGTTAGATATAAGAATAAATGTGAATAATGTACAAGTAATAGTGTGAGTCATATTATGAGCACAATAGTAGTGACCATTATCAAAATATAGGCCATAAAGTGGTCTATGGTGGTTACATATAAGAATGAACCATATACAGTAAAACCTCTCTAACCGACCACCTCCACAGATCGACCAATTCCCTATATCGATTGCTTTATTTGGGTCCCAACAATACCATTGTAATCATATTCTAACTCCTTAAACCGACCACCTCCCTAAATGGACCACTCAAAGTCGGTCCCAAGGCAGTCGATTTAGAGAAGTTTTACTGTACAAGTAATACTAATAAAAGTAATAGCATAAGCCCACCAATACTAACCATTATCAAAATGTAGGCCTACATACTGTACTTTGTCCCAATGCCTCCATATGGCAGAGGTAAATCTGAGATCATTCTCTTCTATTTTCACAAGTCTTCTCTGTCAAGTCTAGTAATATTTATGAATATTAGATTCCTGATGACACCCTGGAAGGCTGGGACATCAATATTATTATGCAACATATATATATATATATGTGATGCATAACGTATTAATCGAGTATAAATGCTTGAGAGGAAATAAATCATATCCCTTCCTCCTGCGCTGCCGCATTGGTGGAGTACCCCCCTCTCTCTGGAGCATTGTATAACTGGGTGCCCCCCTGCGCCATTCAGCCAGGACATATATATATATCTGTATATATTAAAAATAGAAACGTTTTATGAGTCTGACTACCTACAGGGTGTTGGGGGTATGTATGCATAACTACCAGGCAATTTTCCGGCATTCTAGCGACACATGGTGGGCAGAGGCAGAAACAAACAAAGCCGCTGCAAGGATAACCTACCCCTTACCGCATCTAAAGACCCAAGCACACCTTCCTCCACCCACCCACCCTCTATTTTATAGGTGTATCTGCCTAATGAACTGCCCGCCAGGTGGCTCTAACAGCGACAGGTGCATTATGGGAAGTCGGGAGCAGTTATGTTTGATTGTTGTTTGTTAGGGGCTTTATGTCCTAGCAACATCCAAGGTGATGTTATGGGGCTATCACACTACGACGTAACAACGTCAACGTAGGGAGAACGTGAAGAACATTGAACTTCTCAGCGTAGTATGCAAATTTGGGCACAAGTTGAACGGGGATGCAGCGTAGTGGACGAGAGCGTAACGTTGGTAAAGCGTAGTGATACCGTCAATCACCGAGAGAGGACAACGTCACTACGCTCACGGAACGTTATGAACGTTATTCCATCGCCAGAAGAACGTTACGTGACGTTAGCTATGTCATGAGACGTTGAACGTACGTTGAATGCACATTCTCGTGATGTTCTCGTGACGTTCTCGTGACGTTCTTGTGACGTTCTCATGACATTCCCATTAAGCCTCATAGGCATTTGCACTTGGTTTAATGTGGGTCAACGTAGTGGAACATAGTGGAACGTAGTTGAACGTAGTGAGCAGCGTTGAAATAACGTCCGTTTAACGTCATTGACGTTCATTGAACGTGAACAGAACGTACGGCGAACATAAACCCTTACGTTCGACCTACGTCAAAAGTTTTGAACATGTCCAAAACCTTGACGTAACTCGACGTAATGTGATGTAGCTCGACGTCATTCTAACGTCATTCTGACGTCATCATGACGTAACCCAACGTAATGACGAAAAATGACCATGTTAGGCTCACGTTGGCTCGTTACGTTGTAGTGTGACAGGGGTATTAGGACCGAGAATTGAATTGTAGCAGTGCGCACTCATGGTGACTTTATAGTGCTGCTCCACTTGGAGACCAGGCCAATGGCACCATGATGCGATATCCCCCACATTCACATTATCCTGTTGCTGAGCTAACCAGTCCTTGCCTCATCCTAATAATGCGAAGCGCCAGGCTAGGTAGCGACAAGTATCAATGTTGCAAGTCACTGCTTTGACTTGATCGGAGTTCAAACCCATGACTTCCTGGATAGGCAGCCAGCTAGCACTTTCACCCACTCGACCAGTGTAATGCCAAGTACACACCTACTGTTTACGATTCGCGCACTAAAACTCGCGACTCGACCCGACCCGCTTAAAACTGAAAACGGGCCGATTCATTTTTCGAATCGCGAATCGCAATCGTAATCGGCCTGTTTTAGCCCTAAAACTGAGTTTTTAGTCGGGAATCGCAATCGCTAGGTGTGCGTGGGGAGCGCACACCTAGCGAATTTTGCGTGCGAAACGGGCAGTTTTAGATCGTATACGGTAGGTGGGTGCGCACAAATGGTAGGTGTGTACCTGGCATAAGCATGGAACATTAATTTAGGCATGCTTACCAAAACCCTGACACCATATGAGGCCTCAGGAGTAGCAGTTTCTATTATTAATATTAAAATTAATAGTATTAAATTGACTTAGTATTTATTCCCTTCTATACAACAAGGAATGCTTAGTAATTGCACCACTATATAAGTTGAATATGTAGGTTAAAATGTAGATAAGTGTTTTCCTTTTGAAAATTTGTTGATTTTATATCGGGAAATGTAACTTTAAAAGCAAATTTTGGGCCAGACTACCCACTGTGTAGTTACGCATTACGACGGTGGTGGCGCCACTAGGTGCGCCGATCGCAAATTGTGTTGTTGTTCTGCAGACAAACTACATCGATAACCTACACACAACAGTACATCGATACCAATGCACAATGGATCCCTCTACCCATTTAGGTACACATAAATACCATTATGGTACGCATAAATACTATCATTGTATGAATCTCTGGTGGGGAGAAAAGAAAGTTTAGCTCTGTGTTTCGATTGGATATGTGAATTTAAAATCATCAAATAAAATCTCTTCACTATATAAATTCAGACTCATGATTTCAAAAGAGCCTAAAAGAAAGGGACAATGGGATCACCCCAACCCACACCATACATCCCGCGTCCCCTCTCCCTCCCCTCTACCTCCCCGCCCCTCCCCTCTCACCCCTCCCCCTCTCACCCCTCCCCCTCTCCCTTCCCCATCCTCTCCCCCTCTCCCTCCCCCACCCTCCGCGCCCCCTCCCCTCCCCACACCCTCTCCCGACTCATCTCCCCCCATACCCAGTTGTCACAATGGGATCACCCCACCACACACCAGACACCCCCTCCCCTGCCCTTCCACTCCCCTCCCCCTCCCCCCTGCTCCCCTCCTCCCTCCCCTCCCCTCTCCCCTCCCCTCTCCCTCCCCTCACCCCCTATCCCCTCCCACTTCCCCTCCCCTCTCCCCTCCCCCTCTCCCACTCCCTCTCCCTCCCCTCCCCCTCTCCCTCCTCTCCCCCTCTCCCTCCCACTTCCGTCCCCCCTCCCCCCCATCCCCGTCCTCTCCCCTACCACCCTCCCCACCCATCCTTCTCCCTCTCCCCCTCCCACTCCCTGCGCACCACCACCTTCCCCTCACTCACCCCGAGTACATCGACAATGATGGACCTCCTCTTATGTCGGGCGTTAATAATTGTGGGCTGTTCATATCTCTCCCCTCCCCCCCCCCCCCCCCCCCCCAGACTGACCCCCCCCACCGCACACACCGAAGCGTCATCCTCCATATCGGCCATGCGTACGTGTGGTGAGGCAAGGACACAGGGAATGGGAGGGGGAGGTGAAGGGGGGAGGGGAAGGGGAAGGGGAAGAGGTGTAGGGGTGGGGAGGGGAAGGTTATGGGAGGGGAAGAAGTGGGAGAGGGAGGGGAGGTGCAGAGGGTAGGGGAGGGGGAGGGGAGAGATGGGATGGATAGGGGCAGAGGGTTGGAGAGGGAAGGGGGAGAGGGAGAGGAGGGGGCAGGAGGTGGCGGGGGACTGGGGGGGGGAGCGGAGAGGGGACGGGAGAGGGAGAGGAGAAGGGGTGGGGAGAGGGCAAAGGGAGGTGGTGATAGGGGTAGGTGGTAGGAGTAGGGGGTATGGGGTGGGGAAGGGGTAGGGGGTAGGGGGAGGAGAGGACGAGGGGAGGGGGAGGGGGAGGGGAGGGGGACCCCGCGCGTGGCCCGCGTGTATAAAGCTAAGACGTGTGCTATATGTCATGGGGTTGGTGTGCATTGCCTTTATGCTAACAATTGATCGGCCTTTATATTATTATTAACAATTCTCCCTGTGGGGCAACACTATACGTGCGCGCTGTCATAAATCCGTACCTATCCTGATGTGACCTTAGATGTTGCTCGAACATAAATCCCCCAAAACAAAACACACACACATATATATATATATATAAGTATGTCTACTTGTTAAACAGTAACTTTCAAACCGGATGCGGGGGCCGAATCCATGCGCAGAAGGTCGGGAGTTCGTTTCCTGGTCGAGTCAAACCAATGACCTACATACTTGATACTTGTCGCTTCCTACTCCTAGCCAGGTGTTCAACATTATTAGAATAGGGCTAGGACTGGTTGGCTCAGTGTCAGGATAATGTGACTGAGTGGAATATCAGGTCATGGTGCTGCCAGTGCCAGCCTGGTCTCCCAGCCGGGCAGCATTATAAAGTCGCCATGAGTGTGCACTGTCACAAGTAGGTGCCTGTCTTGATATGACCTTAGGTGTTGGCAGGACATAAAACTCCAACAACCACCCAACCACCATGAGTGCGCATGTCACTAGTTGGTACCCGCCCTCATATGACTTTAGATGTTAAACCCTAATGGCCCTGTCACACTACAAGTACAACATATTGCGTCAGCGTATGGCCAACAGCTAAAATGGTCCCAATACATCGAGATTCGTCAAACTTTTCAGCACGGGGGCAAAGTTGGACGTATATACAATGTACTTAATGTATGCAGAATGTATGTGTGTACGTATTGCTAGCATATGACAGCGTATGAGAGCGTATCATAGAAAGTATGGCCAAATGTTTGACTAATGTGCATCCTGTGTTCTCGGTGTATGGCTAGTGTATGTATAGCGTATGAGTAACCTATCCCAAGTGGGAGGCACATTCGCCATACGTTGGTCATATGTTGGTCATACATAGGCCATACGTTGGCTCGAAAAACGCTTGCACACACTTATGCAATGTTCGCAGAACGCCAGTGAGTGTTATATACATTATTCCATCATCAGAAGTACGTCTTATGCATTAAATACACCAAGACACATGAGAAATGCAAGACGTATGTTAGACATACGTCAGACTACATTATTCATACTTTGTCACACATTGTCAATACATTGTCGATACGCGGACTGTATATTTCCATGAGCTCGACTTATGACTTATATACTTCAATGAATGTATAACATACGTCTAGCATTTAACGACATATGCCTAACTTATACCCAACATCTTGTTGTATGCTTAAGTTTTTTTACATGCACACCATTTTTTGGAGCCTTGGCGTGCAACGCCGTATGACAGCATATACCAGCGTCTCTCGACGTACAGGCCCAAAATCACATACATTGGCAAACGCTAAGGCTATACGTCGTAGTGTGACAGGGCCTTAACAAACAAAGAAAGCATTGCGATGGGTCTAGGGTAGTTAGTGTGGGTGTTGGTGTGGGAGTGAGGGTGGGGTGCGGGTGAGGGTAGGGGTGGGAGTTAGGGCGATGGAGGATGGTAAAGATGGGGGAGGGGGGGTTAGGGGGGGTGGTGGAAGACCTTAACGACATGGCCGGTAACGATGCCTGATAAACACCCCTGTAACCGTGGGGATGTGGCACTGGGGGCCGGGGGGGGGGGGGGGGATGCAGGGACAGAGTAGGCGCGTTGGGGGCGGGGGGATTCCCGGCACGCGCTGCCCGCCCTCCCGCTTCCTCCCCCCAGTCACCCCTCCCTCCGCTCCAGACACCCTCTGTGCTCAGGTTACAAGGTGAGCATGCGCAACCAGGTGCATCCACGCGAACAGGTTCGCACAGGTGGGGAGGGAAGAGGCAGCAAGGTGTGCAGGTTAAGTCATCGTCGCGCTTCTTCACTTCACCCAGACGCCACCTGGCGGTCGACTCCGCAAGTCGGGGTCATGAACAAATAATTCATTAGAAAAAAAAGAAGTATATATATACGTATATACACTTATCTCTGATATATATATATATATATGTATATATATATTTAACCGTCGGGTTCTGCCGTCAAGGACGGAGACGTACTTATCTATGTCCGGCTCAGAGCCCGGACTGCTCGGGATGGAGGAGGCCATCCCTCGACCTAGTCACGTAAACGCGACCAGGCCAGCGACAACCTCTTCCTCTCGCTAAATTTAAACGAAAAAAAGTTAACCAGCTAGTTAAGGAAGCCGAGGTTGTTGGAACCCTTCTTCGTAAGCAGCCACTAACCCGCCAGAAGCGCGTACCCGCTTGCCGACAGCAAGGGGCTCGAACCAACAATCACGGATAGAAATTTGGGTGGGTCGACATCCAGTGAAAACTAGATGACGACTGACTGAAATTTGGCCCAGCTCCCACCAAGTGGAGAGTCGCACGTTTGATTTATCCGTCAACCAATGGCAAGGGCGGCTTTTGGCGGGAAACCGCTCGCGGCCCGTGTCACAGCGGCGAAATAGGTCACCGAGAGCCCGGTCTCCAAGGCGACTAATTACGTAACCCTTCCAATTGTCTGAATTGGAAGCGTGCCATGGCAAAGGCGTGCATTCACTATGTTAAACAACAAATTATAAATAAATACCCGTGTGTTTTTATTTTAATTATATTTTACTCAATGCATCGCCTTTGCTAGAATAAATAAGTGAATAGGGGCACCATTCACATTACGGGAAGTTATTAAATTTAATAGAATGTTTGTGTTCCTGAAAGGTTTTTCCAACTTGACCCGTTCGTGTTTTCACCAAAGCGTGTCGCATTTTATTGCTTTGTAAAGTTCTGATGAAATCACGAATAGGGGTATCGGTAAGCTGGCACCCGTATTTACAGTTCTTAGTAGGTCGTTATGTTTTTGAGCGCCAATTGTCGTTTGAGCATCAATTGTCGTTTGGTGAAACTTGAAGTCAGAACAATAACAAACGGGACTCCGCCGACTTTCCACGTTATGACTCTACGGTGGGGAACCAGCGCACTGGTTCGCTAGTTACGGGCACACGGTAAGTGCCGAGTACACTAAACTCGTCCGCTACCAGCGATACAATATTTACGTTCTCGTCCGTCCAATTGTGTCTCCTCACCGGTTGCAACAAGTCGTCCAACCCCTACCAGAATGAAAGTGTTCGTGATCGCCGATTCGCGGGGCCGTAGCCTGGAGGGTCAGCTGAGAAGATTAGCGCCGGAACACCAGTTCCAAGTCCACACTTCCCCTGGGAAAGGATATGTGGAGTCTATGCGCCGGGCTCTGCCCGCGATTGAGTGAGTAGCCTAAACTATCTATCTAATTACGTACTGGCCCCTTGCCCTCGTAACGGTCGTGCAGCCGTGTATCTGCCAGATCACCCCGTGAATTATTAACGTTGGTCCGTAAAATTTTATGACAAATTTGGTACGTCGTTACCATTGTGGTTCGCGAATCTTGAAAATACTCGTAAATGATTTACGTATTTCGTAAAATGATCCTGGACGACCATCATTACCAAATTGCCTCTACTAGTAAGTTTGAAACCAGAGACAAAGTCACACGATAACCGACCCCAGCGTTGGCCAGTCATTTGCTGTTGTAAGGGCATCTTGGGTAATCCCAGCCCGGGTTTAACGGTTATGCATTTAGGGCAGGAACGAACCCAATCCCTCACTCGTGCGTTCATGCCAGGCCAATAATACCTCGCCCGCAGTTTGTCGAGAGTTCTTTCCCGACCAAAATGCGCCGACGTCTTATGGCCATGGCAGAACCCCAATACATCTTCCCTTAGTAGAAAAGGAATAATAATTTGTTGGTGTGTCGTCATTGTAGCACTATCAAGCGCGTTTCTACATAACAACCCATCCACCATCACCAACTGATCCCATTGATTTACTAATTTAATAGTTTCGGTATTCTCGGCACTAGTGAGATCTCTAGGAGGTCTCTCTTTGTGCACCTTTAACAATGTAATTACGGCCGAGCAGGTATCGTCATTTGCTTGCGCTTGACGAATCTCTGCAGGTGACCAGAAGTTTAAATTATTTTCAATTTCTGGGTCATTACCCAGGGACGCTACCACTGCTGTGTGCGCCCCGCAGTCTTCACATTCGGGTATTCCACACCGACGTACTGGGATTCGACTCAGTGCGTCGGCATTAATATGTTGAGAACCCGGACGATAGGTAATTTGGGTGTTGGTTAAACCAAACTCGGATAGCCAAGCCAACCAACGTCCTATCATCCCCTCCGCCTCTTTAAAATTTAATAGCCACTTCAAAGAGTGGTGATCAGTCCGGATCTGGAATTCAGCATCCCAAAAGTAATGTCGCCATTTTTTGGTATAGATGACAATAGCCATTAATTCCCTTTTTGTCGTGCAATATCGCCGTTGACAAGCACTCAGCCTATTGCTGGCAAAGGTGATGGGAACTTCTACTCCATCCTGTATCTGGCTTAACGCGCCGGCTATGGCAAATGCACTCGCATCCGTATCTAGAATAAACTGCCCGATAGGCCTGGGGTAGCCTAATACGGGCGTATCTACGAACAATCGTTTTAACTCCAGAAATGCCTCCTTCTGAGGCATCCCCCAGTTGAACTCTTGTGTGCTTACGTTCGCCATGTCCTGTATAGAGGCGACCACTTCAGCAAACTTAGGGATAAAATCTCGATAATACGAGGCAAATCCTATCAAACTTTTAGTCTCTTTTGGAGACCTGGGTGCCGGCCAATTAGTAATGGCTTCCACTTTTCGCGGGTCGGCTTTAATGCCTTGCCCGGAGACAATACGGCCCAAATACTCTGTTTCTCGGCGAAACAAATTACATTTAGACGGTTTAAGTTTAAGTTTATATTTTCGCAGCCTAAGGAAAACCGCCCGTAAATTATCACGACACTTACGGATAGTGTCGCCAAATATAATGATGTCATCTAAGTATACTAAACAGTGTGTAAATAACAACCCATTTAACATCTCAGCCATCATTTTTTCAAAGGTAGCAGGTGCATTACAAAGACCGAAAGGCATTACCTTCCACTCGTATAATCCTATATGAGTGGCGAAGGCCGTTTTCTCCCGATCCTCATCCTGCATGGCGACTTGATGGTATCCTGATTGAAGGTCCAATGTGCAGAACCACTTATTTCCTCCAAGGCTATCCAGGCTCTCGTCTATGCGTGGTAACGGGTACGCATTCTTACGGGTCATCGCATTTAATTTACGGTAGTCAATGCAAAATCGCCACGTCCCATCCTTCTTGGTAACCAAGTGTACGGGCGAACTGTAAGGACTCTTGCTGTCCGTAATAATTCCGGCCGCCAGCATTTTGGCCACCTCGTCTTCCAAGGCCTCGTCTTCCAAGGCCATTAAGCGGCGGTACGGAATCCTAAACGGGGCATTGTCACCGATGTCTATGTGATGTTGCACCACATCGGTCCAGCCCAATTTAGCGTCCGGCTTTGCAAATATATCGTAGAACTCAAACAAGAATTCTGCAATTTTCATCTTATCTGCTTTGCAGTCCAGATGTGTGGCCTCGGCCATGGATAGTATGAAATCCGGGATCTGTAGCAGCCCGTCATACCCCTTCCTATCTACTGTAACTACGGGTTCCGGGGATCCGCCGAACCCCTCCACTCCGCGTTCTCTTTTTAAGAGGTCAAATACTAGGGCAGCCGTTGGGCTGTCGATAGCTCCATGTGATCTAGCCTCCGTGGCGTTACCAATGAGTTGGCCCCGCAACAAATGGACCACATCATCCGTAGTATTACAGATAGGTAGGGCCGCACCCTTGGATCTACTGATCAAGGACGGTGCCGCCATGATCCCTAAGGGATCGAGTATTTCCGGGTCGGGCTCGATTAGACACTGCCCTTCCCCGTCCATCCGCCTAGTGGCAATTAAGGCCGCTACCGTTTGATACGCGGCTATTGTCACGTCCTCAGCCAGATATGCAAGACCGCAATCTGTCCTGAGTTGACAATGTGTGACTAAATTATAGGGTTGTAACACCTCGAAGAGTCCATTATGTGGGGTTAGGCTGGCTTCATAAAATGACATCCAGTCACTCCCCAATATACCGTCCTCGGGTATGTCAACTATTAAAACCGATGAGTGAAAGGTCTGATTAGCAATACCTAAGGGTATGCTAGTGCAACCGAATTGTGGTATCACCAGGCCCATAACACTCAATGGTCTAACATCCGATACCAAATTACGGGTGTTTAGATTGAGATCATCAAAGAATTGTTTCCCTATCACAGACATGGCCGCGCCCGTATCGATAAGGAAAAATCCCTCAGAGCCCCTAATGTTGATGGGGATGTACCATCTTTTCCCGTTGAGTGGGAAAATATCAGTCACAAACCGGTCTCGTTCCCCTACGTTTTGTAAGTCCAGACCGGTTTTCTTTAATATGTATTCCATACACCTATCAGGTTCGCTGTCGCTCGCGTTTAGTGAGCACAACGACCGCATACCCGCCAAGAAAACCTGGCGGACATCTAGTACGGAGTTAGTGGAAGGTAAGATAGAGCACAAATCTGTCGAGAGATGGTGTAAAGGGGCGTTAGCACAACTTTCGACAGTTGCACTCGGAAGATTTCCCGACGATACGGTAGCTGTCAACACTCCCGGCGTTGCAGCTGTTACTAATTTAAATACGGGCCATCCTCAGCAAATTCGGCCTGTGAAGGCAATGGGGCGGGCATGGCCGCGATCTTTTTGCTGTCGGCCGCCCGTAAACGGGCTAGAACGGCCGCGTTATGGTAAGAATTGTCGCGCCCTTCGCGGGCGCCTTCCAACATAGCCTGTTCAATGGACCGTGTGTTACTATGAGGGCATTTAGATGCCATATGCCCAAAACCTCGACACCGATAGCACTCCGTGTCGGATGTTATCAGCCGAGGCCTATTAAAATTGGGGTTTTTGGGAGCTGATCCAGTGGACCGTCCCTGATTCCCCGTATATGATTGCTGGCGTTTGCCACGCCAGTCCCCTTTATCGGGGTGATTATGTGGGCGATCCGTATGTGGTTTCGCCCCTTGCCCGTGAAACGCGCTTATGCCCGTATTGTGCTGGCTATAATCGGAGTCAGCCAGAGTCATAGTGATCCCTGCCACTCCGCGTCTAGCTGGAATGAGACGCGCCTTGGCCGCGTGGTCTCGCAGCATTTGATATATATCCTCCATGGTGTGTCTACCAGGGGACCATTTTTTAATGACAATTTCGCGCTCTTCACGGTCTCTTAGCCCGTTAATGAACACGGCCACAGTTTTACGGGCAATTAAGTCCCGTGACATGCCACAGCCTAGTCCGGCTTTCTTTGCTTCCGACTCTAGAAGCATGCCATAGTAAATGGAATTTGCAGAGTCGGAAGGCTTTTGGAAACGCTTTTCAAAGACTTCCCATTTGGATAGAGGATCTAACCCCTTGAACTGCCAGGCCAAAGCCTCAACTAGTTCATCTAAGGTGTCGCAGTCATCCTGCTCCCACCTATCTACGGCCAGTTGCCCTGGACCGTCTTGTAATAAAGGCAAAAGACGCGTTAACGCGGTGGTTTCATTCCACCGGTTTACGGACATCGCCTTGCTAAATTTTTCCCACCAGGTATCCCACTCCTGGTGGATACCATCAAAGGGAGGCACCTCTACAGCCCTAACCCTGGCGGGTTGGTACTGTTCCTGGATGCTAATATTATGGTCCCGTAACTGCATGGACCTGCTTACGGCCGAGGCACCTATCCCCGGATTAATACTGGAGGCTTCCATCACCGCCCGGCGAATCGCCGGGTTAGATCGGATGATGGCCTGCTCCTCGTTCGTAAAACGATACGTATCATAGGAGTCGACATTCACGGGCCCCCTTTGGTTAGCATTAGATACGGCTGGGCCGCTTGGCGGTAGATAAGAGTTAGTCTTACCACTGTATGCGTTAGAGGCGTTTTGATTTCCAGTTACATACGGGCAACGCCCATTTTGCTGTTGGATGGCATTAAACATTTGGTCAGGGATGGCCGCGTTTTGGACGGCTGGGCCTTGGGCTACCGGGCCCCGGCCCTTTCCCTGGCAATTAGCAAATTCCTGCCATTTGGCATTTAGTTCATCTTCACGGGCGAGGAGCTGAGCCTCCCGTAACTCAAAGGCATGTATTTTATCACGTTTTGCCCCGTGCAGCGGGGTTGGCAACCTATGGGTGATATCTATCTCTGGGGGAGGTAGGATAGGGACCCGCCCATCCGTATTTCCCTTCGTGGCTCGGAAGGAAAATACGTGATCTGGCTCGTGTCCCTGGAGAGACAGGAGACTTTCATTTTCGCGGGGGACGGGGCCCGTATCTGGGATACGGGGACCCGAGCCCCAGCTTTGTGAATTATCATTCATTGATGTGGTTAATGCACCACCAAAGCAGGTTTGGCCCGCATGTAAGTTACGGGGAGATGCTCCACCCGATTGGACATTGTCCGTAATTATAGAGGCACTATCTGACGACAGCACCTCTTGCTCCTCCGTGTCCCTATCCACATTTCCTGCCGACCGCAGGCAGCTGCGGCGAGCAGACACGGGGACAGTTAAGTCCGGGTGCTTCCTCGCCGTGCTTTCGCCGTCGCCCGGAAACGCGATTTATATATATAGGCTATGTCCTACCACCGAATTAAGCTACTTCTAAAATTTATATAAAACTTTTAATTCCCAAAAAAAAATGTAAATTACCGAAAGGATATACAAAGAAATGAGCGACTAAAGGAAATTAACAGTAATATTCCCTGATATTAGTATTCCTTTACCTTAGTCTTTTCTTGCTATTTTCCCGTTATTATAAACACGCGTAAATTTCCGACTACCTCAGTTTACAGTTATGTTTTTTTTTTTTTTAGATACCTACTACCGAAAGGTGAAGAAATACCCCTTACTTGTTTTTATGTTAGCCTAACCTTTATAATAATAGACTATAAACCAAAAAACAGTGGAGCAGCGTTACGGGTCGACCAACTAGTCTGCAGTCCCATAAACGTCTGCGCTGAGGTTCCAAACATACGTCCTGACGTCACCTCTCTCCGCGACGCGCCCCGTCGCTAGGAGATACTGTAACAAATGGAAAAAGCGGCTAGTTCAAAGCTATCTGCCTCCGGCCAACTAAACATTCGATTAGAACCGACCCTAATGTCGGCGAGCCGCAGTAGCTAATTTGTTCTGTTTTATTTAATAAATGTAACCAAATATAACGTCCGTTATTGCCTTATGCTGGGGTAGCTAATCCTCGCCTATTCGACTCTATCCGTTCAGAGCAACACAAGGGTAACGTAGTTATGATGGGCTGACGCCTGACGCCTGAGTAGCCCACTGTGGACCTAAGGCTTGTAGCCCTCACAGTAAAAATTAATACGACTAGCCGCTAAAGAAAACCAGGAATACCAATTTAGTTGAACACTATTATTTCTCCATTATTAATGCAACCTCGGGTATTCCCTAAACCGCCATGTTACGGCGTGAAACGTCAAGGCAGGAGCCGCTGTCACTGTCGGAAACGAGTGAGATGTCAACAAAGACAAAACACCGTTTTTCTTTCAATAATTCGCGTATTAAAAGCAAATTAGAAGGTATTACACTCCTTACTATCCTGGTCACGGCACCAGTTTAACCGTCGGGCTAATCCGCCCCCCGCCAAAGGCAAGCCTTCGTGTTAATTTATATAATTATTTCCATGTGAATTTCTCGGGCCGGCCGCGGGCCGCTGCTGCCCCTCGTCCCGTCTGCAGGTAGTCCGTGTCTGTCGGTGTACTTCTCGGGCTACAGTCGGCTAGCCAGAGTATCGCCTAAATACGGAGATTTGCCTCCGCCCGTAATATGTTTAGTACAAAGCATGTATTGTATTGTTTCAACTAACTGGCTCGTCTCCTTGCCGAACGGTGTATTTAATATGTTTAGATGGATCCAGAACTAAGCAGAGGCGCTAGTGTCTCTGCTACTGTCACTGATAATCAGCCTACGTTACTGTCTTATTTCAGCCTGAAAGATCGGTACGTTAATGCTATTAATGTCCATTTTAATCTGCCCGCAGATGGGCTAAGTAGCAGCATAAGGCCTAGTCAGGCTTAAGGCCCTTAATTATATATATAAAGTATTCCAATGTTAGATTCGACCATAGCGGTTTACTCCATAGAAAACTGGAGGATAGTAAAGAATGCAAGGAACGTTCCAATCAACTTTTCCAAGAGCTCACGGCTTTGTTTATTCTTGGCCAAACTAACATTCGAGTAACGTACATAGTGTAGAAACATGTTATCAACCCTTCCCCTACAGTTTAATGTGAAACACTTTGGAATTTAGATGAAATAGGCCTAAATCTCGGCTAAAACATCAGAGCGTCATAAAGTACGTCTGATCGGTCTGGCCCCGAACGCCCGACCCCCTTTTTCGTTGCCAGGCGAGACGCTATTCGCGTCTCCTAGCAACGCTTTACGGCCGAAAACCCCGTCGCCCGTGAATGTTTGGCATTCGCGGTCTGCCATGGCGAGTAGCCCGTATCTCCAAATGCAGGTTAATCGGCGCACGCCCGTGAATGCCACCAGCTGGCAGTCTCGCCCACTTCACAGC